>JARJDW010003269.1:0-11538 GCA_030264715.1 Adinopsis sp. GC000173
CAGTATGTTTCATCTACTACGGAAGTCGCTAATAAGTTCGGGAAGTGATGACGACGCCGAAGAATCAGTTAAGGTGTAAATGCACGATTTGCAGTGGTGTACTGAGCGCAGAATGCTTGAAAATGTCGCATCGGCACTCCCTTGTAAGGAGTGAACGCGTTCGGGAACGATTTCTTAAATGTTTTCCTATTTCGACTACAATTAATATAGTTAGATAAAATTGCTAGTTCATAAAGTTATCGGCTAAGATTAGAAACTGTAGGAATCATTTTTATATATGCATGGTGGCGCAAAAATAACAGACGCATTTTAAATTCCTATTATTTTAATAAGAAATGATTTTTGTCGATTCATTAAAGGACATTTAAGTATAATATATACATGTTAAGCTGCCATGGTACCTTAGACCTATGGTTCATGATGTAGATTCAGGGTTTTATACTGAAGAGGGACTCTGAATCACATTTACGGAGAGATAGTAATAAAAATTAACCATACTCGACTCATTTCTGGGCTCGTAAACTGAATCAGCAGCTTGCTTTACTGCAGTACATACAAGATTTTTAATTCATAATGTTTTATTTTTATTTTTATAGATGTTGAGAGACTATTATCAATAACTCCAACATATTACATTGTCGAAGTGGAGTTCCAATGACATCTATTCGACAAATGTTATCCTAAGATGAAAAATTGCACTTACAGGACCGAAACCCCTTCAGAATTGATTGTATGTAATATGTCTGTGACGTTAACTTCTTGTTGAAGAGGTTAAGGTAACAGAAAATTTTAGAACATGTTCAGTAAAGAAATGATTCTTGGTTTTATTTTAAAATATTAAAACATGATTGAAAATCGTTTCTTTATTAAATATACAAATATATTTTACTAGATAAAACTGTCTTCAATGAACTATATTTTAGAACTTGTTGACGGTTACATGTCGGAATTATTAATAATGAGGTCTTCTTGTCTTCAAAAGAATATTGTAAATACTACTGAATTCTTAAAGAACTACTACTTGGCAAACACATCCCAAAATCCCAGTGTACCATGGCTGCTCGATGTAGATAATTTTGAAACTATCAACGCTCTATCGGCCTAATTCCAAATGGCTAATTGTGAAGAAATTGCAATTGAAAAATTATCTAAAAAAATCATAAGAAATGTATTTTAGAAATCAATTCCAATGAAACTAAATTCGTTATTCCAATTATATCATCTTCCTTTATCAGGTTTTCAAGTTTCTATAGACAGCTAGTAGTTTTGCTTCATTGTACGATGAATTCCATAATTTTTTATTTCTTGTGCACTTTTATTGGTTTACTTTTAGTATTGACCTTTTTTTCTGTATCAGCTGCAGGTAAATATTCAGATCCAAATTCCAAAATAGTAGCAAAAGTAGAGTTTAGTTTAGAGTTTAATAAAAATAAAAGCGTCAGATATACGTTGAGCAGTAAAACAGAGTAAATAAACAGTTCCTGGGTTATGCCGATTTACCACTGTTAGCGTTATGTGTAACATCTGTTAGTGAATCAGTAAGGGCATAGCGCTTGTCTTGTTAAAATAATAGATATTCAAAAACAGTTCGCTATTTCTGCGCCATCCTGTATAAAAATATCTAAACACATTCGATGAAATATTTTTGAACAGTACACCACTGACAAAATATGTATGCAAACACTTATTACATAAGTTGTTTATTAGGATATGATAGAAATTATGACGAAGAAAATGGATATTGATAGAGACGGAAAAATTTCGTACAATGATTACAAAACGGCTGTTCTAAATCAACCGATGCTACTAGAATGCTTTGGGCAATGTCTTCCCTCTCGAATGGCAGTTCACGCTTTTGCATCTACTGTATTTCCTGAGGTTGGAAAACTTTGATATCATTCGGCCTTCTAGACATATACATTATTTTTATTTTATAATAAAATTTTATAAGCAATTACTGGCCGTGATTCAATTATTGAGTATCTTGGATACGCAAGTAAATAAACAATATAGCTGAAATGTCGATGTCTAGCAAAGATCATTTGCATAAAAGTGCTGCACACTTGACTGGTAGTAATGTAAAGTTGTAGAAATTAGATTGGTGAAAGTCCCTTCGTTGAGGTCTAGTCAAAATTTTTGTTTAATTTTTAAGTATTTTTGACAAAATGTTTATGAAAATATTAAAATGTTTTTTAGTCTTAATGAAAATATCTCAATTCTTGGAAGATTTCCTATAAAATACATATATAGTGTCTATATTATTTAAAAACATTTTTTCGACCAATATATTTTAAAATTGTCAGTCTAAAGTAGTGTCTGTTATGTCAATTTATTTTACAAATTTATTATAGCGTAAGGAGACTTTCTGCCAAACTAATTCAAATAATTTCAAATAAAAATATTCAAAATTATATACTTTTATACTATAGATAACAATGAAAATGTAGAAAAATCTGAAAAAGAAACTGAACAAGAAGGTAAACATTATAACAGTCAAACATTTCGAATTAGTTGATTGAATTTCAGTACATCATGCCGGCCATCCCGATGCCAACAAACTGGAGGAGCTGCGCCAGAAAATAACCACCGGTATGAATTATTTAATTTTAATTTATGGTAAAAATAATTAACTTGTATTATTTAGTAACATGGGTAACACGGGAGATGGCCGATGCGTTAGGTCGCGAATACGTTTTGCTCACAACATTGAAGGACACCATCTATTTTCTTATATTCCTCGTGATTGCAACGACTATCAATATGGGAGCGTTGGATACGTCAATGTTTCATTTTTTCAAAGGACTCCACGATCAATTACTCGAAAAGAATAACTTTGATGAAGTTCGTTCGGCATCCGGCGTTTGGGCGGTAAGAAAATTCACAAACACCTATTTATAACAACTCATTTGCGCCATATTTATAGTTTCTTGAAAACGTATTCGAAACGAGCTTTTATTGGGATTATTGGTATTTTCCCGATTATCAGATTCGTGCAGCGAGAAGTGAGGATCGCAATCTATTTTACGAGAATAAACTGGTTGGAGTGCCCCGATTGAGACAAGTATGCTTACAAATATCAATGTTGATTAAAAATTAATGAGCTAATTAAGTTGAAAGTAAGAGCCGATTCATGCATGATACATTACTACTTCAAACGATCGTTTGTTAATTGCTATGGCCCGTTTTCTTCGTCCAACGAGGATAGGGAACCGTTCGGACCAGGAACTGGCACTGCGTATTATTTATTAAAAACATCTGTGCGGGTATTTAATGTTAGGATTATTAATATTTTAGCTGGCAATTTTCTTCCAAGTCTGACGACGACAGCTACTGGGGAAAGTTGGCGTGGTATCATGGTGGCGGATACTATCAGGATTTAACACTCCAGAAGATCAAAACGCTTGAACTGATCGAAGAATTAAAAGGCAATTTGTGGATAACACGCGGCACACGTGCAATCTTCCTCGACTTTTCCGTCTACAACATAAACTTGAATATATTTGCGGTAATTCGGTGCGCAATTTGCAAACGTTTACGATTACTTCCACTACATTATCATACTTTTAGAGCTGTTTTTGAATTTGCTCCAACCGGAACGGTGATTCCCTCATCGAAAATACATATAGTCAAATTGTTGCGCTATACAAGCGCGTATGACTATTTCATACTTGGTTGCGAACTAGTTTTGATCTTATACATATTTTATTATACATTCGAAGAAGTGCGTGAAATTCACTACTTTAGATGGAAATATGTGAGAAGATTTTGGTCGTATGTGGATATAATTATTATATCAGTAAGCTCAATTTGCAATTGGATATTAAAAATTTAAACAAATTCTTTCAACAGCTTGGCTATCTTTCGTTTGTTTATGGTGTTTATTCGCATATTCTAACGCATACAAATATTCAACGACACATGCTAGATCCTAACAGCTATTTGAATCTCGATAGGATTTCCTACTTTGAGATAACTTATCGAAAAATGCTTGCCATTCAGTTATTTTTTATCTATTTGAAGATATTCAAATATTTAAATTTTAACAAGAATATGGCGCAGCTGAATAATACGTTAACACAAGTAACTTTTAGCAATATTACATAATCAGCAATTTCCTTCTATAAATGAATTTATTTTCAGTGTCGTAAAGATATGCTAGGATTTGCTATTATGTTTTTTGTTATTTTCGTAGCGTTTGCAATGTTAGGTTATTTGTTATTTGGCATCGAGGTTGAAGAGTTTAGTAGTTGTGGTGTGGCCATGTTCACGCTTCTTCGTACAATCCTTGGCGACTTCGATTACACGAATATCGAGCGTGCAAATCGTTTTCTCGCACCAGTGTTCTTCCTCTGCTTTATCTTCCTGGTGTTTTTCGTATTATTGGTAAGTTACAGCAACAGTGCACGCTAGTTTTCGCTAAAATTACACACGTATTAGAATATGTTTCTTGCAATCATAAATGATACTTACACCGATGTCAAAACTGAGATGGCAATTGCTCCACAAGAATTGCGAATGGGTGGCTTTCTAAAACGTGGCTATTACAACGTACTAATTAAAATGGGCTTGCAGCGATTCATCGTCGAAACAAAGGTTGAGAAAAACGAATACGAAATTACAGCGAGCGAAATACGCATCGCATTGGCCAAGTAACAATTTATCGACGATTAATTGATTGTTATTAATCTCAATTTGCCGTTCTGTTGTTTTGTATATAATGCAGGTTGGGATTTTCCAATTTAGAAATAGAAATGTTCTTCGCACGTTTCAATATAGATCCGGCGGCGCAAATACAACAATATGATATTGAAACACTCACCCAAGTGTTACATGGTAAAATTGATCCTCCACGTATGTTATTTGTCGCTTGGATCGCTACGGCTTCCTTAATAAATATGCATGTTACAGCGCCGAAATTTGCGGAACGACCGAAACGTGATGAATATGGAAAGCCATTATTCGCAATCGACGATTTTCATAAGTAATTCTTCATAGTAATCTATTTAATTATTCCATAGAATTACACTCGCATTAAAGCAGTTATTAACATGCTACGATTTCTTATTCTCTCTTAGACAACAAGAAAAGCTGGAAGAGATTGAAAAATCCATAATAACAGCAACTACAACGCTAAACAATTTAATTGCTAAATTGGATAGTTTAGAACATGTGAGAAAAATTAAACGGCCGGAAGATGGAAACGAAAATGACAGATAATCATTTTCCTGGATTCAGTTTTTTTAATATAAACAAAAAATATATATACATTAACTGTTTGAACAGATCAAATAAATGATTTTTCTTTCAATAATCAGTCGTAATAATAACTATAAATACATTGAAATACACATGCAGATGATAGTAAATATTAAAAACTAATAAATAGAAAATAAAAATGCATGACATTTTTTACATCTTACGTAGAATGTATAGTAAGATACAAAGTTGTTATTAGTTTAAAATTACCTATATTTTTGCCGTAACGAGCATTCTAGAATTTTTATCACAAAAGTATATTGTGGCATCAACTAAACAGACTGTTAATTCAATATTAGTAGATTTTTTATAATACAGTCTTGCATTAATTAATGCATAATTAGTTAATAATTAAAAAGGTTATTTATGTGATGAATGAATACATATTCTTTTAAAATTGAAGGAACATTTATAATATTTTATATTAGTTTAAATTCCGTCTGTAATTACTATTGCAATATCCTTAGTTTTTAGAATAATATAAATTGTTTTGGCAACAACAGTTTTTTTTTTATCTGGAAGTTTTATTTTACATTTTATTTTATTGTTGGATTTTATAGTTATCCTGCTAGGGCTACTGTAAATAACCTATCACAGTCCTACACAGCAATTAAATAACAAAAAAAATACAAATAAAAAAATGTTCTTAATTAAATAATATAACAAGGCAATTAATTTATAATCATATAGAATAAATTTCATATTTGCACATAATTTTGTCTAAATTATTTTTGTATGTAATTTTTTTTTAGAAAATATGCATAATAGCTATTTACAATAAATATACAAAGATCTCTATATACAGATATGTTTTTTTTTGTTAAATGCATTTATTTTGATAAATGCTAAAAACGTAAATGACTATTATTCGCTTATAAAAATCGCCTAAAGCGCATTACATTATACAAAAAAGCAAAATAACTTAATTTGAGCATTAAATTTAAAAATGTAAAAAGTAAATGAAAAAAATCTAGATGTGATATGTAAAAGGCAAGTCCTTGTACAAGTTGTTTTTACGTGTCCCTCAGCTTTCAAGTAAATCAAATTTGTACGATCAAATTTATTCTTGGATTTTATGAGGGCACTTTAGTAAAATGGACGGTCAGAAGCTAATTAATATCATTGACTACCGGAATGTTGAAAATAAAATAATATTATCAATATGTGAAAAATGCGAATAAATTATTTTCTAGTGATTGAAACATCCGATATTTCTTTTTCCAAGGAATCACATTCAGCCATATCCTCTCCATTCGTCTGGTAGAGACTTGACGTTAAATTGGAATCAATACTGTCATAATATTGATCATTATCATCATTCCATAAAAACGTTGGTGCATGACTGTTGTTGATTGTACCTAGTGTTATAGGCACCGAACGTTCCCTATTATCAAGTGAATCAGGATACTGATCAACATCGCTATTATATGAGGAGAGAATCCATGGAGATTGAGATTTTCTTTTTTGTTTTAAGTCCATCTGAAATCAAGAGATAATTTCATGCTATTTTACTGTTCTTTGGACAGAACAATTAAAACAATTTCTAAGCTTTACTCTCTTCCTACTCGTTCATTACCTTCAAGATCTCTTGCAATCCAATAGACATTGTCAAAATGCAATGTTAATCACACGCTTTTTATTAGTCAAAATGCAACTTAAAAAATAACATGTAATTTGTTAAAAACAAATTAGTTTAATGAGATGAAGCACGAACACAAAACAAGCAACACAAGAATAAATATGTCAAAAGTACGTACCTAAATCATATAGAATTAGCATCGTCTTAGCAAAGCGCTTTGCAAAGCATTGAATTACGTGTACATATGCATACGGAAAGAATTTCGCATTTTTCTTTTTATTTTAAATTTAATTAATTTTCGATTATAATTAATGTGAATTAAAACGCAATTTTGTTGTAAAATTTTGTTTAACAGGAAATGGGTTCGTGGGACATCTGTATGGACCATTCAAGTACGGCCATTTACTAAAATAAAAAATGTGAAGCCAACCGCAATTCCTTCCATTTTATTGCAAATGCCAATTGATTTGCAGTGCTACGTAATAGTTTAATTGCTGTTATTTGTTACGGTTACTTACGATTAATTATTTTTATAGATAGTAGGTATATTGTTGGATATTTAGCGCAGGTACTACTCACTACAAAAGCGAATTGGCGGAAAGCATGTATGATAAGAGCGAAATAACTAAAAAATCAAAATAAAATAAAAACAAGCAAAAACTTACTGTACATCAGCGGAAAGAATTTGGAAAAAATAAAGCTCCTAGGTGAGCCGATCCTGGATCCACCTCCACGAAAATAATTTGGACCGTACCTTCGAATCCGTTGTATCTCTGATGCTATTTCGCCGTACTGGAGTCGTAGTCTTCCGTAACGTATTCCTATTAGATCCAAAGCTATTCACAGATGAATCTTTGACTTTGGTCAAAGATTCGGTGCTGCGCAATTTGCCAGTGAGTGAATCTTTAGCTGCTGTTAATGAAGCGTTTCGAGATTTATTTAGCGAAGTATTGCTCTTTGCGCCTGACAAGCTATTGCCTTCGCTCCTATTTCTCCACGATTGTGCCGATTGCGGTCTACCGGGTGATTCGCCACTACGACTACGTGCACCTGATGCCGGACTATGTTTACCTCCCGGAGGTTTTGGCGCCGCATAATTTTTCACTAAAGGTATTTTACTTGGCTTCCGTCGCGGCGTATCCGCTCCGCTTTTACGCGCGCTTTCTGCTTGATCGTGAGCCGATTCAGTGCTGCTGCTATGATCCAATTGAAGATTTAATGGAAATGGACTCATTGCTTTCATACTCGATGTAGTAATCTCGGATCGAGCATGATCTGAATCTAAAGCAGCTATCAAGTCGGGAGATTTTCCTGATGGCGGCGGTTTTTTCATATTCTCCAGCATCCGTACACGTGCACGTGTTCCTTCCAATTCAATATTCTTATCTTCCAGCTGATAATAAATTTTTTAGATTAATAAAAAATACAACATAGTTATAGTTTGATTCAATTACCTGAAATCGTAGTTCATCGTTTTCCTCACGCGCTTTATCTAATTTATCGACTAATCCTAATTCTAACCTTGCAGCCGTATCCAACTGCAATTGCAGCACCTACAAAAAATTGAGATTTTAATATTTTCAAAGACAATAGGTGTCATTAGAGACACCAAATTAGTGTATTGTACATAAAACAAAAACAACTTTCCTTTTTATAAATACATTCGTTTCCTGCAAAAGTCATTTTTTACAATTGCGCATTTTGTTTTATGTTTTTTGACGATGGAAATGAATGATTAAATTATACCTGGTTTTGGACAGTTGATGTGAGCAAATGTCTTTGTAAAACGATTGGATCGTATTCCTTGAGTATTGCGGCTATCTTCGCTTTATCGGGCAATCGAACTTTAGGAATATTATCACCACCAAGTATCGTATCTAAAGAGCTTTTGGCACCATACTTTTTCGGTGTCCTTTGACTAGACGCATCCTTTCTAGCACCTACACTGAGCACTTTAGCATTATCATCCTCCACTTCGTCATTATCGTCCGCACTTTTAGTCACAAACTGTGAATGCAAATCGTGTATACGTGAATTAACCTCGCCACTTTGACTAACCACCGCACGTAATTGTTCCTCCAAATCCTGCTTGGTGCATAGTAAGTTCTCCAGGTCTTCTTGCAATCGTGACGTATGCACTCGCCCGGCCAGCACTTCCGCTTCCATTTCCGCGACACGATCCAACAGCATGTCGCGTTCGCGTCGCAGTTGCCGGACATCGTCAGCCGATGCGTGAAACAACACCCTTTGAAAGTCCGATTCCTCCCTGGCGCTACCTTGCTCGCGAAGCGCGCCTTGCAACGCCTCCACCTCATCTTTTAACCGCGTGCCTTTCCTATGAATAACATCTAATAAATTCCATAATTCATCCTCCGTCTCATCCACATTGCCGGCCGATGGGGCTGAATTTGGAAGCGCCGTCGATGAGGAAGCACTGTGCGTTTCCTTGCTGCTCGTCTCCGTGCTGAAGCCGGAATCCTGTATCGCCGATTCGCTCTTTTTCGCGCGCGGGTCATCCTTGTTGTGCAATTTTCGTCGCACCCGCACGCCCGGCTCCCAGTCGCGACGCACCGCTATCGGTATGTTCGATGTCATGGTGGCGGGGGTGGAGGAGGCCATTTTCGTACGCAAATTCGGAAACGTCTCGATGACGAGATCTCGAAACTCCAACAATGCGCCCACTTCATGCTGCAGTTCCTGTAGGGCGACCAGAGACTTGGCTTGCTCGCTGATGAGGTAATGAAACGGACCTGGTTGCTGCCGTAGTTGGAGGCAGTCCATGCCAGAACCTGGCTCACCACCCTACAAAACAAACAACATTAGTACAACTGGCATAGAAATGAGTAAAAGTATAAATCGGCACATCCTCAGGATACATGCATTATTACCATATTAATCTGTGATTGATATTAAAATTTTATTTTAGAAATTGTTGATTTGCGTAAAAAACACCGCATTTTATAGGCGTAGATCTTATTTTAACAAAAAATAAATAAATGGCGCTGTTTGTAAACGCTCATAAAAATGTAAATTCCATTAGAGGTAGAGCCTCATTCATTTCTTACAAAAAAGTAGCAAATAGATTTCCAAATAAAAACTAAAAAATCATACGCTAGACCTACACGTGCAGGCTGTAGGTCGCAGCCGACGTTAAAACTTTCATATTTCATCGAAGCAGCGCGTTTGCATTTTTGATCATTCATTACCAAATTGATTTGTGCATGCACACTTAGAAATTGGAGAAAAAAAACGGCTTGACCCGATTACACATATTTTTAACGTGTAGCTAGTTAATTAAATAGAAAATCGAGATGCGCGTTTAACTATACCACACCGATTCGATGATGAGTTGATTTTATATAAAGAAGAAATGCAAATTTTTGCAAAGTAAAAATTTTTTGCAAAGCAGCAGCATCGTTCTCGTTCTACTTACGTGTGAACTATTTGGCTTGAACATTCAAACTAGCTGAAGAGTAAATTTAAACTGATTGGAATGGGTTTAGGTATATACTTGACAAAATGGTCATTAGGCAGCAGCGCGGGACAATAACTTGTTTTGGCGATTTTTCAGTCTCTCTAATCACAATACACAAGAAAAAGGTAAAAGTTTTTGGAATAACAAAAACAGTATTCACAGAAAATCAACATATTGATTCTTCTATAATTAACAATTAATGCCATGACCTTCGATGTGTTTATCATCTTGATCATCATCGTAATTAAATAAGTAAACAGAAGAGGACTTTCTAAATTTTACATCTAAATAGATAGAGAGAAAAAACAACGCCAATTAATTGATGTATTGTACACACTACAACACTCTCATGCGGAATAAAATTTATTAATCAGTTCGGCTACAATTACTATGCGATTTTTATTGAAATTCGATCATCACCTAGGAATATTATTTTGCACGTGCACGTAAACATGTTCAGCTATAGAGCGTGCAAAGTTAAAAAAAAATCGAATCCAATTATTTGTTGTTGTAATACGAAACAAATCCAACAACAATTCAATGTATGAAATTACATTTTAATTGCCCAGTTATAGATTAAATTCTATATGTTGGTGAAAAAAATATTTACTTGTACTTTCGATGTTGTTATGATAACTTCATTATTAATAATGCATGGAAAATAATCCCCAGCAACACACAAAACGATTAAAGAAAGTGATCAATTTTAATTGTATGCTGTTTAATTAACTGTGACGTGGTTCGCTGTGAGAATAAAAGAATAAAAAAATTTCATTTAATTAACATCAATTTAGTAATACTAAATTGCTTTTTATTTATTTGCTTATTGTGTGATTAATTAGTTCAATATACTCGGGCGGTGTTGGATATGAAATTATACTACCTATATTAATATGTATATGCAATAAATATAAAAATGTAAATGGCGCAAAAACAATATAAACGTAAAGCATACTGTTTATTTTTTATTTACGTAAACAGAATGAATTTTAAACAATGTTTAATATTTTAATTAGCGACTGATAGTGAATATTATAACATATTTTCAATAAATTTTTTTTTTTTGTTTGTAAAAATAACATTTTTGCGATAGTGTAGTTATTTAGATTGACGGATGTGAAGTTAGCAATAAGTTTCAGCAATAAAATAATAGATTTTTTTTTTTAAATAACTCGCCCATTTTTAAAGATATTTACATGATTCCAATGCTAATCGATTCAAAATATTG
>JARJDW010003270.1:0-37858 GCA_030264715.1 Adinopsis sp. GC000173
GTGTGTGTGTAGAAATAAATAAAGAGCGGAGAAAAAATGCTGGCGCCTATATGTTTTATAAATAGCAACAGCTTTTGTATAATTGCATTGGGAATTTCATTATAATAATCTATTGATAAATAAACAAATAAAATACTTTTATATATGTATACATGTATTATATACACACATTTTTTTTTCATTTTTTATTGTTTAATGCGATTAGAGCATATATAGTCGGGGGAGCGTGCTGCGAGCGAGCAAAAAAATACGGTGCCTAATTGCCATCGCCCGTCTAATTAACGATTAATTGTGTTGTAACGCCGGACGGAATCGCAAAAGCGATTTTCGCACGCACATACCAAACACACACACCAACACGTCCATCCGAACGAATTTCGTTTTTTACGCGCAATGCATTTTAATAGTCCTTGTCTAGTCGTCGAGTGATTATGATAGCGCCGTCCTTGTTTGTTAGTGGCGCCAGTCGATGTGGCGCACTCATTACCAACACACACACATATATACATACATACATATACACATAAATAAATACACACACGGCGAACGCGAAAAAATCATGCTGCCCGTAATAATATTAATGATAATAATGCGAATGATGATAATATGCGGCGGTGTTGGGGTCTCGTGTGTGCGAAATTTTACGCGCCGATTTATATACAATAATTTGTTGTTGTTGTTGTTGATGTTGGTTGTTTTTTTTCTGCTATATAGGTAGTTGGTTAGTTGTTGTTGCGCACGCTCGATTAGCATATTCGTAATATTCATATACATCGGAGAAAAATTATAAAAGCGATTGATAAAAATCTCGCATCATCGTTATAAATAGACATATGTGTGCTGTATATGTATATATTGTATATATATACTACTACTACTTTATACACACATTCACACACATGCACGAATGTAAAACGCTCACTTTGGAATCTTGTTTTTTTTCATAATTTTTATTATTATTATTATTATTATCATCATCATCATAATTATTAATAATATTGTACAAATAGTATTAATTTACTGCAATTTGAAATGGTTTCAAAACAATTGTTTGCCAAGAAAATGGGAAGCGCGTGTCGGCGCACAAACACACACATACACACACACATGTGATTTCGAGGTTATGTTGTTGCCGCTTTAAATTTCAATCCAATTCGGCGGTGTGTGTGGAATTGATTCAATTACAGCGTGCCGCCGCGACACAATAATGATGGGATCGTGTGTATGTATGTATGTGTGTGTATGCATGTGTGCGTGCGCAAATTAATCAGCCGCATTGGCCAATTTCAATTTAATAAACGCCTTTAATGTCCGTCCGTTTTAAATAAAATAGCGCCTTGGCGATGATGATGATGCTCTCGGTCTCGCATGACCTAAAATCGAATTATTTGTGAAGATGCGTGACCGGGCAATTAGAATTCAACCATACATACATTTGATAAATGGCGTTTTGGAGGGACGAGAGTTGCGCATCGCCTAACATTGAATTATGTGACATGGTTGCTGCAATCAATCACATCGGCCAATTTGTTTGAATTTATATATAAATATATAAATGTAATTGCATAGAATGTTCAATGCGATCAATCCCGCATGACCCAAAATCACATAATTCAACGAATTTGTTTCAACCAATCGCATTAAGTTGTTTATTCTAATTCAACACTGCGATTGTTTATTATAAATGCCCTCAAATCGTCATACATAACCTAAAATTGAATTGTCTTACTAAATTCTAGTTTTCTATAAATTACTACCGATTTTTCTCTTCTCGTATTATTTAAACTCCTAAAATTACTTGATTCAAACCCTTAAAATCACTTAATTTAGAGAATTTATTTCAACCAACCGCATTAAGCTATTTATTTTAATTCAACAATGCGATTGTTTATTATAAATGCCTTCAAGTGGTGGTCATACAGGTCATACATAACCTAAAATTGAATTGTTTTGCTAAATTCAAGTTTTCTATAAATTTATTTTCCCTTCTTATATTTATTTAAATTCCTTTTCGCATAATTCAAAGAATTTGTTTCACCCAATCGCATTAAGCTATTTATTTCAATTCAACAATATAATTGTTTGTTTGTAAATGCCTTCATGTAAGTCATACATAACCTGAAATTGCATTGTTTTGCACGTTTTAATGCAATTTTCTATAAAATTGTACAGATTCTTCTCTTTGCATACTATAATATTGTAACTATTTTTTTCTCAATCAACCACATTAACTAATTTATTTCACTTTAGCTACGAATACTTGAAATTATGTTATAAAATTTACTGATTTATTTATACAAATTTTATCGAGATTTTGAATACAATTGATTTGATTGTAATCACATAATTCAACCTTTTTTACAACTAATCACATTAAGTAATTTAAAAAATAGTTATTAACAAGACGGTATACATAGATGTGTGGTAAATGCTTTTGACTAGTCACATATTACCTAAAATTGTTTTTTATTACTACATTTTGTTAAATAATTAGCTATTCCAAAAAATATCATTCTAACTGCTGGGGGACAACCTGTCAATATGAAATATAACCTTTTTATGACAAGATTACCTTAATTTTTACTAAATAGTCGCTTGACTTAAAAGTTATTCTTTCTTTTAAAAAAATATTGCCAGATTGTAACTCAGTAGCTATTTGACAGTAGATAGCCTAATTTGAATTTAAGTAACTTTGCCAAGATTTTCAATAAACCCGCTGTGAGTATGAACTGTGAATGTTTAGTGATCAATTCCACGTGACCTAAAATCATATAATTCAAGAAATTTTGTTTCAAATTTATTTTAGTTTATGGTCCATAGTTGGTGCATTTAAAATTACTTTCTATCATTCGCTCATAACCTCCAAATTGCTTACTTTACAAAATTTACTAAGTAGTAATTAGAAATCGAACGATTTTTATCATTTTTTTAAATAGAATCGTTTAGATAGTGCCTTGTGATCAATCCCACATAATTCGCAAAATAATTTATCAACTTTGTTTAAACCAGTTACGTTAAGTTATTTATTTTAGAGCAATAATTAGACAAATAACTCAAAATTGAATTGTTTTAGTAAATTTTAATTCAAACCCGTTTTATTGGGCGAGATATTGCATAAAAATGTATAAATGGGATGGCGCCATATAATAATTTGTAATCCATCTCGTACAACCTAAAATCACATACTTTACCAAATTTGTTTCAATTTATTTTAATTGAATAATATAATTTTTGTTGCGAATGTGTTACATATTAGTCATAAATAATTTAAAATCAAATTGTTTTAATAAAATTTGAATTTATGATTTGGCATAATGTTGTTGCAAATATTTTGTGATCCCGCATGACCTAAAATCGCATTGAGCATTTACTTTTGCTTTCAATTCATCCCAAATTATTTAACAAATTTGCTGATCAGAATTTAATTTAATTTCAATAAAATGGCAAAAAATGCGATTACTAATTTTTGCCGAGAGATTAATTTCAACCGCCCTTTTCTGGAATTTCAGATGCGTTCGCATTGTAGAATGTGTGTGATAGGTAGCGCATGACCTAAAATCGAAATAATTTAACAGAAATTTGTTACAAGCAGCAGCAGCGTGAAAAATCAATAAATTAATTAGCTGGAAATTTTCAATTAAAGTGCCCGCGCGCCATCATCACCGTCGCCGTCGTCCCAAGTCGTTCGTCATCATCGCACGACCTAAAAATTTCGCAACACACCGAAGTTGTATAGTATAGAGAGCGTATTTATAGATTATGTAATTGTTTGTCAATTTTTTGTGGACGCGTCGGCACGTTTTGCATTTTTTTCGGTCGCACGTCGGCGTGGCGACTGGCGGCGCGCAATTAAACGCCTCAGCAGCAGTGCGCGAGATTTTTTTTTCGGTACTGCGCGGCGCCGCGCTAATTATTTATCGCTTCAGCGCGAAGAACAACAACAACAATAGCGGTGGCGGCGGTGGCGGCGACTAGCAAGAGCGACGTCAGTCAGTCGGTCGGGCCGGTCGTCGCCATCGACTGCCGAATAATAAACTAATTATTTTTTTCTTCACATTTTCTTTTCCCCTCTCTCTCCCTTCGCATGTACAATTTGGTATTGTTGTGTATTTATTTCTCGCGCGCGACGTCGCTCGCTTCTTATGTGTGTGCGCGCATAGCGTTGTTTGTGTAAACAAACTGGCGCCCGAAATTCGGTGCGGCGCCGCGACGACATGTTGTGCATGAACTCAAAACGCAATCAATTTGTTTATTGATTGGCGATAAGCAGCGGCGTATATTAACGCAACGCGCGCGCTCTGTTTAAAAAAATCAAATAAAAATCTTATCACACTTTTTACTCCCAATCAAACAACATACGATTTTATTTATTTCTTTATATAGATACACACACACATGTATATACATAGACAAAATTGTTATCATTTCGCCAAATAATTACACAACATTACATCACACCACATACAATGCGCGCACAATAATAATAATAATAATCAATCAACAGGTGCGAGCGTTAAAATGTCGCGCGACTTTTCATCCGCAAAAACAGTCTCAAGCACGTATACGGTATGCAACAGGTGATGATTTAACGCACCATGCGTCAACATTATTGTTGTTTGCATCTATGTTGTCATGACGATTGATCATCATCACGATGATTGTTAGTTACATACTTTGTTTATTCTAAATGCAGCAATGTAATGTGCGCTAGCTGCTGATAAGAATGCGCGTATTATGAAGAATATATAAGCCGCCGACAACCACCGATACGTGACCGAGGTCATGTCATGTATGCGTTGTTGCCTATCGATGCCGACGCGCTGTTGAATGAGCGCTATCGCCATCTGTATGTTCTTCACCGTAGGTAGGCCAGCAATATTGTCGCGCGTTTCGACATTTTGTGTGAAAATGATTGCCCGCGCGCGAAATACGAGCATGGGTGTGTGAAACATCACGATATATTTTAAAAATAGACATTATACAGCTGGCGCCAAGATTATACGCGCGTTACGTCATTGCCCGTCGCGCGCCCGCTCTATACGACGGCGGATCGGTGATCATGAAAAAAATACATGTATATATGTGTTTGTGTGTGTATGTGTGGTGCGGTACCGCGTTTATTTATTCGGCCGATTGGAAATGTGTCAACAACTGTCGACGGCCGGTCGTCGTCGGGCACGAATCGAACCGTCAATTAATTAATACTACCGTATGCGCTCCCCATTGTATTTACCGCCGTTTGTTTGCTGCTGCTCGGTTGATGTATGCCGTCGTCGTTTTTTCCTTTCGAGAGCGATTTTTTTTTGGCAGACGCGCCAAAACATTACAATTTTCCCAGAATGACAAATTAACTTATAATTCTCGGAATTATAAACGAATACATTGTGTATACGAAGTACGATGGCCGCGTACGGTAGGGGGCGTTTATTTCGAAAAACAAACATATACAAACACATACAAACATAGCCCGCTAGCTAGCTAAGCTAGCCGTGTGTATTTAACTATTATTAATATACTGGTACGAGATTTTTTAGTTACACGTGCCGGACGTACATGTCTGCATGTGTGCACATTTTTTCTTTACTTATTCGCGCAAAATATTCCATCGCCTATATGGATGGTGTAGAAAACGCGCAACATACGCGTGCGCTCGCGCCAAAAATCAACAGGTGACGCCAGAAAAATCATCAACTATAATAATAAGAATAATGCGAATTCGAATGTGGGTTATTGTTTCACATGAATTATTATTATTATTACATTACAACCGCGCTCGATTATTTATTTATTGCGTTGTTGTTTTGTTTTGTGTGCGTTTCACATCTAACGCTGCTGCGATGCTGATGATGATCATGATCATCATCATCAACATGGCGAGTGAAAAAAAAGCAGCCGAACGAACGAAAGAAAGGCAACGACCTTTCATCTCATCATCGTTGCGCGCTGCTCGTTTGTTGTTGTTGTTGTTGTTGTTCGGTGTAGTAACAACAAGCGAGCGCTGATTTCCTACACACGCGTTCCTCCTCGATTGTTTTATTATATGGATGATGATTATTGCTGTAGTAGAGTAGAGAAATAGAAAATCTCTAGCGAGCAACACCACGGCTGAAATTAAAACGCAACAAGCACAAATGAAAAACGCTTTAATAGTGCAGGAAGCGAGCGTATCGTGTCATTGACAGGTGCATCGAGCTGTTCATGAACATGTTTGTATAAATTAAAAAATCGTATGTTGTATATATGTATGTATGTATGTATGTATGTATGTATGTATGTGTTTGTGGGGATGACGTCATTGGGATGGCGCCAGGCGTCCATCTGCAATGGCACCACTCACGTTTTTTTTTCGCTCATTACACATATATTTATGCGTGTCTATGTATTTATGTTTCATTAATTTGTATCTAACGTGTTTTTTTTTGTTTGTTGCAGATTCGTCGCAGAATTCGCGCGGCTGGTGTAAGTTGGCCTATTGGGAATTGACGAAACGCGTCGGTCCATTGTTTCCCGTCGAACCGCTCTACTTTAACGTATTCGGTGATATTCCATGCGGCGACGGGCTGTCGTTGAAAGAGTTGGCACAGCATAGCTTCAGTCCACCCGACTCAGTATCCAAGACGAGGTGTAAAATTGGTTTAGGTAAATATTTTACCTAATTATCTGTTTGTCGTCAAACTGTCGACTGCATTGCGTAATTTAAATTTAAACGTTAATTCACAACAACAACAACAATGACGTTCGTCCGATTTGCCTTTTAAATACATACTATTTGCTATATCGGCTCTTAAACCGCACACACAGATATATAATATTATACATTAGTTGGACATTTATTAGGCACGTAGATGTATAAATATTAATGTAGGAGTATGTATAGAATAGATAGTTCATTTTTTGGTGCATTGCCACCAATGCCAAGTTTGTATAATGTTAAAGTTATGCATGCGATAGGATAGATAGAGAATATTGTGTGTGATGATGATTGTGAATTTGTAATGCGTGTTGCAGGTGTAACACTGTCGCGCGAAGACGATGGCATATGGGTGTACAATCGTTCCGATAATCCAGTCTTCGTGAATTCGCTCACATTGGAGGATGCTGATATGCTGCCATCATCACCTACACGTGTACCTGCCGAGCATTGCCTTTGCGTTTTCGATCCGATAAAGGCCGCCACCCATCCAAACTACGGATGGAACTATACGAATAATTTACACAACCACAACAACTACAACAGCTTTCATAATAATAATAATAGTAATATTAATAATAACAATAACATAATGATGAAGGGGCCGATCGATAAGAACTCGGTGCAGATCAGCTTTGCGAAGGGCTGGGGACCGGGGTACTCGCGTCAGGAGATCGCTTCGTGCCCATGCTGGATCGAAATCCTATTAGCACCATGTAGGTGATTAAAACCAAATCGAATCGCCGTGAAAACGTACCATTCAAAGTCTGATTATATAGAAAATATATACACACACAACAAACACAACACAACACAAACACCTCCGTCCTGTTTTTGTTTTTATTTCATTATTCATTTAATTATGTGTGAAAGAAAAAACAAACGGACCTGAAAAAAATATATATACAAAAACGAAGACGTATTAATATTATTATTATTATGATTAAAACAAAACAAAATAATTTTATATTTTTTCATGTTATTGATTAATTATTAGAATTGTATATAATTATATATATATATAGATATATATATATATAAACAAAAATATTTAAATTAAAAATTTAAATATAGGATGTATTTTTGGGGGATTTGCACGGCTGCCGGCCTTCCCTCCCTTCAATATTAAGCGCAAAATGTGATGATAATTTATTTTTTAATTAAATTGTAATATTGTAATAAAAAAACAAGTGAGAGAGCGAAACTTTGTGCGAATGGCAGCCGCCGCATCGTCACCCCGTTTTTTAGGTACTGATTGTAAATAATTAATTAATTACTGTACATATTATATTGTATATGAAAAAAAAACAGAAGATTAGACGCGCGATTTACATTTACATACATGGTAGATGATGATATAACTATATGAAATGATAAAAAAAATGGTGAAAATTATTGCTGCCTTATAAACATCGGTTGTTTCGTCGATGTCGATTTTTTATTAAGGTATCTATCATTGTCATTTTATTTGATTCGTACTTGCCCCATTGTTTTGGTGGTGACAAAATGTTGTTAGATGGGACCATATTACTTTTAATTTTACTTTGTTTCGAAAACGAAATTTGTAATCGTACTTTAAACAAAAAAAAACATGCTGCAGTGCGCTTTTGTAACTACCACGAACGTTATTATAAAAAAAAAAATTTTCATTGCGTACTTTCTATTTGTAAGAATTAATAATAATAATGTTGATTACTAGTCAAGAGATGAGAATGTTTATATTAAAAAAGAAAGAGCAGAAGAAAGAAGCTTTAAAGCTGACTACATTTTTTGTAACGTTTATTTTTCAAATATTGTATTTCTTTTTTTGTAAACGAAGCTACTTAATTGATCACGTGGCTTTGTAATTAATTCTACATTTTTTGTAAATACTTAGGAGAAACGAAATTATTTAATGAAAAATGAAAATGAAAGCAGTGCCTTTGACGCAATTTTGAATATTAATAAGACAGCTTATTTATTTATATATACATATATATATATAAAATATATATCTTGTTTAAAGTTGTCTTCTTTAATTCATTTTTGTTTATTTATTAAATAAATTATTTCAATTTGAACATTGCATTAATACACATACAGCTGCCTTGAACATATTCATCCATACTACATCCACTCGTTTACAGATGGCGTCGCTCACAACATAACCTCTCTAATATTTTTTAAACAAATGACATCACATTGAAGGAAAGCAAATACAAATCTATATTTACTAATGCGTAACAATTGCTAGATGTAAAAAATTATCCGGATAGCTTAAATGCTCTGACATCCATTGTAATGGCGTATCCAGCGGTGGAAACATGCCGTGTGTGCGTACTTTCACTGAAACGCAATAAAACTGTAAGTGAACATCGTTATATGGCTACTGCCAATGCGTACCGTTTGTATCATTTGGGTATAGTTCATCTAGTAAATCTTTTAGCGTTTTGCGCTGCCCGTCATCGGCGATTGGTTTGATCAGCTTCTGCCTGTACGTATCGTTAATGTAGCAACGAAATGGAATGTGCTTGAAGTGGTCCTGTTCGGGAGTGGTTTCCATTAGTTTACGATTAACCGCCCAGAATTGATCGAATTTATCTATAAAGATTCATCATCGATAAGGTAAACTAAATTATGATATGATTACCATTTTGTAAACCAAGCCATAGCTGATTGTGGTCCTTTTTCTGCATACTGTTTACGATATGCCCGCGATGCTTCAGATAATCAGCCTCCTTCAAACATGACATAAAATGTGCCTCAACGAGATCCCTAAAAAACTTACATCGTTAATACATGCTCACATTTTAGAGTGCATTACATACTTGGTATTAAATCTGAAGATTTTCGTGTCGGGGAATTTGGAAAAATGTACGGTGATGTTCCACGGTAGTTGAAGATCGCTATTGTAGAGCAGATCGTATAGCACTCCGATGGGAAAGTGCCATTTTAACGGTTGTTCGTCGTACTCCAACCACAAATCCTGATCGCTCTTACACGATACAAACTTTATAAAGTGTTTCTTCACTTTATCGATGACGAGTGGGAGATAACTTAAGCGCGGCACCATCAAATAGAACGGATCCGGTTGCNGTCGTACTCTAACCACAAATCCTGATCGCTCTTACACGATACAAACTTTATAAAGTGTTTCTTCACTTTATCGATGACGAGTGGGAGATAACTTAAGCGCGGCACCATCAAATAGAACGCATCCGGTTGCTGTAACTCGTCCACCTCATCCGGATCTAAATTAAAGCATATCGGTAATTTGCCCTCCCAAACTTCACGTAAAATTTCACGATCGTTCGCCATTTATCCGTTCGTTTACCGAAAAGTGTGAGTGATTTTATTTACATTCAGATTTTGTTGGTTAGATTGTTTATTGATCACGACAAAGTTCATGATTGGTAAAGTAGGTTTCTTAACATGCTTTTCACGTCCCTCTGTGAGGGAATAGTAAAATTTGTATCGTATTTTATCAAATTCAATAGAATATGATTTTTTTTATCTTTGAATAACATAATCAAACAATAACATATAATTCTATCTAGTATATTATGTTTCGTATTATCATTGGTTGGAAATACAAATAAATATACAATGATTAGCTGGTTGCCTATAATATAAGTAAGAAATTTCGTATAAGTTCGTTATGAATCGCAAGTTTGGTTGTTTGCCTATGCACCGAGCAAGAAGCATAATTGCCGATAATCAAAACAATTAACATTGATATTTACGATTAGCTATCAATTAAAATTAACGTAAAATGACTTTTGACCGAGTGCACAGCGTCTAAACAATACACTGTGACTGTGCGTTGGAGATATGTGTGTGAATTATTGTATTATGTGAGAGTAAAAAAATATATAAATATGTAAGTTTTTAATCAACTTGTTAGTAAAAAAAATAAGTCAAGGCTGTGTTGTTTTGATAATGTTATTTGAAAAAAAAACGCTCCAGAATTTCTATTTACTATTTGATCGCAAATTGTTTCTCATTAGCGATGGATTTAAATCATTTGTAAGCCGTTAATTGTTTATAGTGAAAATGAGCGATAATTGATTCTTTATGGTGATTTAACGATGCATGATTCAATCTTGCGGTTGAGCTAGAAATTTTATTTTTGTCAAAAAAATGCAAATCGCTGTCCGGCCAATGTCTAAGGTCATCAAAAGCCGTAGGATACAGCCAATGGATTGGTGAAACAAATGGGCAAAATAACTTAATCAATCGTCCGATAATTAATACTGTGTGTGAACAGTTCCTCTAGAAAAACAACCTTGGTGCAATTAAAACCGCGTTATTTAATTGAAAAAACAGCATACATACACACAATTATAACTTATTTACATTTTATCAACTTTGTTAAGCTGTGTTCAATTAGTTGTCTCTACACAGTGTGGTTATTGATGCCAGGAATGAAAGACGACCAGCCGTTACGAATCATCGATGATTAACACTTTGTTTTCGTCGCAGTGTGCTCGCAGACTTCCACCCAGCCGGTATACGCATACGAAACGAAAATGATGAAAATTATCGTAAGCTACGTGTTTCTATTGTTAGCGTTCGACGCGGTGCGTTCGCAGTATGAAGATGAAAACGATGTGCGGTTGAAGACTGAATTGAATCTAATCCTGTGGGATATGCAGGATGAGTGTTCGTTGCAAGGGGATGCAAAACGCGAATTTCTACTACAGAAATCGATCGATTCGACCACAATCAAGGTATGGCTTTTTGTTTAATTGATGATAAATGTCACATTAAGTGCCTAATGTGTTGCATACGCATAATTATCATTGATAATTGTATAAATTAATTGATAGATTGAGTAGGTAATTACGTTAATGATTGCGTGCAATTAATTTATACAACACATCTTTAGCAAAAAAATACAAGCTAACGTAATTTATAATTACATACAAAACAACATAGTTCAGATTGTTTGTTCACATGAACTACTTTCTTTGACAGATTGAAAATGAACTTCGCAAAGCTGATTACATTCGTACGCAAGCTGTACGTTTACAGGATTACCGCGATTACATATACAGTGCAGGCGTGGAACGTAATTGGACATTGTACACAAAATGCGGTGATTATTTGCTAGGCGACACCGATTATCGTACGCTGATTAATTTCGCAAACGAACGATTGGAATGCTATCAAAATGCACGCATCAATTATACTACGTCCGACGGTGAGGATGAAGTCATCACCCATAAAGGTAAAATGAGTGATTTATATGCTTTCATGCGACAATCGATTATAATTCAATAATTCAATGTTATCAGACTACGTCGACGAGCTGGCAACATGTAGGAATAATACGCGCCTGGAGGAGTTGTGGATGTTATGGCAGGAGCGTAATTTGAACATCACCGATAATGATTTGAATCAGGTGTTATCGCTGATCCACAAAGCAGCGGAAGTGAATGGTAGGAATGAATTTCTAACATGAAATATGATTAATTTGACGATTTTTTATAGATGAAACGGATGCGAGGCACTACTGGCAAATGTTGAGTGAGATTGATGATGGATATGATAACGCCGATTTATTGTGGGAGCAAATTCAGCCGTTATATGATGAATTACATAAGTTTGTGCGTGTTCGACTTGAAAATTATTACAATGTCACATTCGACGACGAAAAAATTCCTGTATATTTATTAGGTAATTAAATTTCGGAATATTAATTTATCCATGATTGATTTAATTCTTCAAGGAAGTAAATTTGGCAATGATTGGTCGAATATTGCCGATATCGTACTGCCACATATTCAATTCTACGATGAATTGAAAGTGACGCTCAAAAAACACCCAGTACAGGATTACTATAAATATGCAGATAGTTTTATCAAGGAGTTGAAATTAAAAGATCTGGGAAAAGCGTTTTGGCGGCGTAGTAAATTCAATGTCAACCATCTTACTCGACCTGAAGTGGTCAACTATTGCTCATCGAAATACTCTCAGTATGCATCGCAAATATTTATGACAATATTTAATGTCTACTAATTCATTTTGTAGAGTTTTAGCAAGTAATGCAACGACGTTATCAAATTATTTAGATGCGTATGAAGCCTCATTTGAGGTTATGCTGAATCGTCATGATTTTGCAAGTTTGTCGCTGGAAGAATTGCGTCTCTCATCGTTACGCGATGCCTTAATTGCAATGGGAACATTAATTGGGTATAATAATTTCGTGCGAAACGATTTGGTGACGAAGGTGGCGTTTAACGATGAACTGAATCGAAATACAATGTTGTTGCTAATTGCGCTGAAAGTACTCCCGCAGATTGCCTACTATCGAACGGTCGATGAATGGCGTTTAAATCCCACTGAGAATCCCACAGAGACTTGGTGGAATTATAGGTAATTGAAATTTAATTTAATTTCAATTCCGACAATTAATGCATTGTATCATCATATTATAGGAGGAATATTCAGGGTATTGTTGGTATTGCAAACAACGAGCAAGATTTTCTTGAAGATGAGTTTATTTTATATAACAAGCCTTATATTAGGTAAAGGATTTGTTTTAATCATATGATTCAATTTACTAATTTTATATTTTTTAGTAAATTTTTCGCATCGATATTGCAATTTCAATTATTATTAAGCCACTACCAAATTAATATATTTGATGAGTCGGAAACACTAGTCAGCAGTTTTAATAAGGATGAAAATTTCAGGTAAGTTAAAACTACATTAACAAATTATAGCATGATATGGCATATATGTTCTGTTTTTTAGGGAAATGATTTCAACGCTTTCAGCACGTTCTGGCCATGAACAAATGGATTTTTATCACATCGACTACTATAGTGAATATTATGTTCTACAGTTCTTTGCACCATTGCGAGAGTATATGGAAAATGCACCACTAGAACAGGTGAAGCCTGCAAACACTTCTTTATTAACTGCCCACAATATTACTATGCTAAATTCAATACAAAATGATGATGTATTTGCTAATAATAATTTAAACCAAACAGATAGTATGCATGATATGAGTCGAGAGAATAATATCATTTTGTATTCAGGTATAGGTGTTACTGTATTAGTTTTACTGATTGTGATTAGTGTTGTGATTAGATTTCAATTTAGACGTAAAAAAACAAATAATAGGCGATTTAATACGTAATATAGATTTTGATATTGTTCTAATTTATTTTACTGTATATTGTTTTCTGTTTGTATTATATTAAATATTTAAGTGTCTATTTACTACCTCAATGTTTATATTTGTAATATATTTATTTTATAGAAAGTTTATAGATGTCCCTTTAAATATTGATCGGAGAGCGAGCGAGATAAATTTAGCCACATTGAATATATTTGATATATTCTAAAAGTTAATTTAAATACTCTGCTCATAAGAAATTGAAATATTGTCCAACATCCTTTAATTTTTCACGATAAACGATGCAATGATGTTTTATCCATAAGGACAATTAACCTAGAGTCCGCTTTCAGAAGAATTCCTTTTTAAAATATTTGATGTATAGAAGGGAGTTCAAAGATGTGTCCTGACCTAGAGTTAGCTAATGGATAAAACTGGACTGGCCCGGCTAAATGTTTTCCGCGACATTGTTGCTAAGTGTACATGCACTGGACTTAAGTGTCCCACATTGCAAAACAAGAGTGTTTAAGTTTTTTTATCGTCATTTGCTCTATTTACCAGTGGAGATAAGAACTGTTCTACATTTTAGTCAGACGATACCATCTGGTCATTTTAAACTGCAGTCCACATTCAAGGTAGTCAANGTTTAAGTTTTTTTATCGTCATTTGCTCTATTTACCAGTGGAGATAAGAACTGTTCTACATTTTAGTCAGACGATACCATCTGGTCATTTTAAACTGCAGTCCACATTCAAGGTAGTCAACCATGTCGACACCAAAACTTTGAAAACGTTGACTATTAAAAGATCTTTGGGATAGTAACAAGAATAAACGTATTTTTTTATTTTTTTCTGTTCTTAATGATTTGTTGATTTTTAGATAGTAATTGTGGTTCTTTTTATTTGTTTCCAGATTTTCCGTATCATTTTTATTATAAAGTTATTTTTTTTCGTAGACATTTATGAATGTTCCGCATATTTTTCGAATGTCACAGTGGGTTACATATTAATACCTCGGTCAGGTATATTATGATATTCTTAAATATAAATTATGCCGTCTTCTACCTTTTCTAGCTGTATTTCAGAAAGTATCATTTGTATTTCAGTTCACAATAGTCACATTCATTTTAGAAAACATGAAATTAATTTCTGATTGCTTATATGAATTTTAAAATACATAAAATGTGAAATTCATTTGATTATTTTTAAATACATTTGATGCATTCAGAAATGCAACTGGAAAAGGTGTAGAAATGACTTAGAAATCAGCAAAAGTCAACGCAACATTCAAATGTCTTACTTCATTTTATTCAACAAACAATGATTTTTTTTTTGTTCGATCTGCATTCTTTATGAGACATTTCATATTTATGAAATTGGGTTACATTAGGTACAACAATTATTTCACAATAAAAAGGGGTGCGGAAATGAAAAAAGATTGGAAACCACCGCTTTATTTTAAGCCATTTTCGAGAAAATTCACAAAAACATGCATTTTCAGTATTCCTATAGTATATTGCTCTAGAAAAATTCCTTCATCGAACGACAAGTAATAAAAAAGTTAACTACGTTTATCACTATATCAAAGGTGACTGTATCGATTCTTGATTTTAGTAAATGTGATTATGATATTACAATGTATAGGTATTTTTTATGGTAAATTTTATTTTATTTTTAATCAGAAGGAAATGTTACCTATTTTTAAAGGTAAATTTGTGTCGTCTTGTTTACAGATAAACTCAACATAATTTGTTTCTGATCGAAGGTTTGTACGTCAGTATCATACGTAAAATATTTTAAAGTTATACATTTCCTTTATTCCTACTTTATTCTTTCACTCGAAAATCGTAAAAAATCAAAGGGGTTTGTAAAATTTTGTGCCAGATTAAAAAAGATCGAGGCTCTAAGCTACAAACTTAATGAAGCCCTATAATTAGTTATATTGCTGTGACTATATCATTTGAGACAAAAGTAGAATAGACCGACAAAAAATACAGATAATAGATACCCGCACCTCAATACAGTTTGCGTTCTACCTCAATTGCTTTCAAAAGACATTGTGAAACGAACGTTTAAGCTGTCATGAAAATTAGTGTACAGAGGATAGTTAAAATGTATCTATTTAATTTTTAATATGAGGTCTTAAGTTACAGCGTATTTGGCTTATGGGCTAATCTAGCACTGCCTATAACGTTGAGTAAGGGTCTAATATTATTGCTTACGAAATTGTTCGTACTATTTGTATTATAAATAAGTTTCAATTAATTTCTGAATGCATACTTTGTTAGAAATTTACACAGAATCACAGAATAATTATTAAGCAGGTCACCTCGTGTTTTTAATTACGTTTTGTATTATTGCAAGAATCTAGACTATTTGTTATACACACATTTTTGGAAACAAGACGTAATATCCAATCGCAAATGTTTAAATTTTAAAAAGCCCTGTGGGCAGGAGTTCCAATAGAGTCCTGCGCAACTAGGTTTATTTGAGATACTTCGGCGTATATATCGTTAGTCAGCATACATATAAAGTATACGTAGTATCTTTATCCATTCCTCTTTAATTAATAATTAAGAAAGTGAAAGTAGAAGTAAAAAATATAGTGCACGTCGGAAAGAATCTGATAGACAGTTAGGAAGTAAGCTAACCAATGTCACATTTTGCGATGGATTGCCGGCGAGCTAATTTAAAATATATTTAACTAAATATTCAGTAGGTAGGAGATATACATATATAATTGGTTAATTAAACGCAATGATTTTTGGTTTTTCTTCAACATCCAATCTTTTATTTTTTTGTATTTCACAAAACATCACGACATTGATTTGATTTTCAAAACAACTACCTATCTACAATGCTAATAGTTTAAATACATCAATTAACTGTCTAGGATCATTTCGCTTAAAATGGAATGAATGATTGAACTCATTATTTACAATTAAAATATTCAACAATAATAAACAAGGAAAATACGACGCTGTTTTTTTTTAGTTTAACTAAATGTACGTTTAGTGGTGGTGAATTATTTAGTTATCTTTCTTCATACGGGTGCTGGTCATGCGATAGATGATCGAATCGCGGCCGGGATCCATTCCAGCGATGAATAAGCAAATAGCCAACAGCGAGAAGAACATAGCAACTCCGAACCATAATATAATGTTGAAGATCACTGGATAGTTGGAGTTGTAGGTTTTAGCCAAATTCAACTGCAATTATAATTAATATTTAAATAACAACAACGCTAATTCTCATTCATTCATTACATCATCCTCTGGCGTTGGATCCTCAGCAGCCTGGCGACGAACGCGACGTGTGTGACTAGCATCGCTTGTAATGATATTCACCAATGCATTACCCTCGTAATATTTATTGAAAGCTACATTGCACTGTTCCAAAGCGTCGTTCAGTAACTGCTTAGCCTCTTTAGTTACGGATGTATTTTCACCGTGCAAATCAGAAAGAGTGTGCAAACTATCAAACTTAAACCACAGAACATCCGGATACTGCTTGTCAGCGCTAATCTTTGATGATTCAACCTGAATAAGTAAATGAGTGAATTGTAAATTAGTGATTAGTGAGTATTGAAGGTTACCTTTGCGCAAATTGATTTCAAATCGCTCAAATCTTCTAAGAATTCGCGGTCTTCCTCAATTGTGGCCTTCAAAAACGTTGTTTTCTCCGGCTTGCCTTCTTTAACGTCGCTGAACATTGCATTTCCCTTCAACTGTTAAAGATTTATAGAAGCATATAAATAATAGGTGATGTCGCTGACTTAACACTTACATTATCCAATTTGTCATCAAACTCGTAGCGTATTAAATTGCCGGCGGAGCTTGGATGCCGTTCTTGAACGCGTGTAATCAACGTTTGGTACGTTTCCAATTCATCCTCATCGGTCTTCAATGCAAACTGCTGACCCTTGGTGTAGTCTGTATCGGCTACACCGTCAACTACAAACGTGACGATGCCTTTTGCAAGATGAAATGGATCAGTTAAGTACAATCCTTGCCAGTTGGAATCCTTTACAATTATACAAGTAATCTCAGTTAGATGGTACATAACCTTAATGCGTTCAATTTACCTGTTCGATAGTGTAGCCTAACGATGCGGAGTAGACCTCAACCAACATACTCTGTTTGAGCGCATCGTGCCCCTTAAAGGTGGTGCTTGGGGGATTTGAGACCACATTGAACTTCCCTAAGCAATTGATCGCTGCAATTTCGTTCATTAATACAACGGCTTATAGATCTAAGCGTTACCTCACCTGATATTGATAAACTAAATAAAACTAAGTATTTTAACATGTTTCTTACAAACTAAAATTGCGTTACGATCGAATACTGTGTTGAAAATTGATCATATGATTAGTATTTGACTAACCCAACCTGCCTACTGTCATATGATCGAGTTACAAAGTTCCGATCGTAAATCTAAATTTCCGATCGTTAATATTCAATACAAACATTGCAAATTTATTCACTACGAGTAAAATATTGTTACTTAATTAATACAGAAAAAGATTATAAGTGTTTAGAGATGAAAAAATATGTTTATTATTTAAATAACAAATGAATGCTGAAATAGATTGTTCAGCTATTGTCCATCAGAGGTCGCATGTATGCAATTGATTGCAATTTATAAGTATCATTGGAAGCATTACCCAACTTGCGAAGCACATTAGATGCAATTGAAATGAATGTACAACTTGGGATTTCCTTAAGGTCACTAAATTTTTGACTGGGCTATTTTTTTCTTTATACTTAAAGGAATATTTATGCGCTCGTTTTGTTTTTATACACTGTTGATGGACATTTTAGATTCAACATAATGCTACAACGTAATTGCAATGTTTGCGCAATAAAATTAAGTATTTTTGTTTTGAATATTGACGCTTTGCCTACCTGTTTACCAGAAATTGTTCTTATCTTCGTACTTATAAAATTTATACAGCCTTTTGACATATTACTTCAAAAAAAGATTAAGAGTGATCGTTACAAACTCTTTAACTTTGAAACAAAATTAACGAAAGACGATATACCAAGAAATAGGTTTGTCGACTTCAAATCGGCTATAAAATGAGCGACCACGACAATCTACAGTTTGTGAAGCCATGAAAATACATTTCCTGCTCTCTTGATTGACCGCGAACTAATACGCTTAATTTGTAGTGCTCATAGTGGGTGAACATAGTCTAATGTTGTAAGATTTTGATGTTTTGACTTGTTAGTTGCTCCAATCAAGTCTTATAATTAAAAAATGCCAATATGTATATGTTTTTGGATAACCCCAAATAAACACAAGAAAAACAAGAACAATTCAGAAACCATCTGTCTTATCATAATTACATAAGAGACATTGCAAAAATCCTCTTTGATAATTTGACTCATAAATTTATCGCTACACTAACAATCAACAATAATTTTCATACAAACAATACAGTGAAAGTTCTCAAGATACGAGTGGCTCAACATACGAGCTTCTTAAGATACGTGCTGAGACTTGCGGCAATATACATGGTAAGCGGGGGAGTGAGACTTGAACAATTGAGACCAGTACAATGAGACCGCGTATGTTAGAGATTATAGACTTATGAGACCACGGGTAAATGAGACCTTGATTGACTAAGACCGAGGGTAAATAAGAGCGTACTAAATGGGATAGACAAAGTGTGACCAAAAAGTAGAAATTGTTGTAAAAAAAAGTTGTTACTACAATAATAACTCACCAATTTTTCCATTTATTACTATTAAATTTAAAAAATAACTATTCTCTAATAAAATGTTTACAAATGATTAAACAACTGCTTTGCAATGATTAAATAACAAAATAAAAAGTTAGTACATATTACAAATAAATATACGTGAGGCATTCAAATATAAACGAGAATTTTGTTGCAGACGTGCAAATAGTCACAGAAAAGGGGATGAAAAGCTGAGTTGGCAGTGGTGGGGAGGTATTAAGAATCTCCAGCCTGCTGATTACTCAATCGTATCCTTCCCAGGATCAGGAAAACAATAATAAGGCAGAAGTCAATCCATCTTTTGCGCAACTCATTATCATATAATATTTAGCAAATGATGGCATCAAACCTAGTGAAATTTTTAGAAAACTTTTCTTATCAAGCAACCTGCTCTTCAGTCTGAAAGCGCGCAATGCTTACTGACATTTCGCAACGGTTTCTTCTGAATTTTATTTTGGAAGGTATTTGTGTTTGTTAAACAAATAAAGAACACTAACTAGGGGTAAAGTGATCTTATAAAATGATTTGCAACATGCAAACTTATTTTTACGATTATACCATTTTATTATATTTTTTGGGAAGCAAGAATAGAAATATTTTGCGCACAGCGAGCCATGTGAAAGAGATTAAAATCATAAAAACGCGCGGAAACAGAAATTTGTAAGATCCTCAAACAATTCGCAAACATAATGGCTTTTTATGCTTTATTATTAAATATTAACATTTTACAAGCTAAATAGACGTGCCGCGGTTAGTAGTATTTGCTGCAACCCCAATAAAACCTCCGCCGTTGCAGGCAAAAAAATTCAAAGAGGCAACAAAGAATGGAAAAGTAATCGACTCGTTCTGGTGTTAGATGTATATACTTATTTTAAAATTGTTATTAATATGCCACCTCCACGAAAACCGAGGGCTGCCTATATAAATCATAATGCATTTTAAATATTCTTCATCAGCTTTGAGTAGGAATTTATTGTTAAAGTGTAGTTTTTGTTTACGTAAAACGTTTTCCGTTTTTGTTCTGCATTGGTATAACGCATTTGAGATACGAAGTAGCTCATGAAACGAATTAAACTCGTATTTCGATGTTCCATACATATAAACTAGATCCTTAAAAATCTGCTACTGGTACCGTTGAACGGTGTTGGACTCCTTGACAATACTTTAACCGCAGGGCTGGTTTTTCTTTACCAAACCTTAATTGGATTTCTTCTACTTATAATAGAATTAACGACAACAACAGTTGATTTTAGATACATCGCAATAACATTACGACTGTAATGCTTTTATGCAAGTCTTTAACCATATTACATCTTTGTCCTTTTTTAATAAAATAATCGTTACATCTTCCTCAGTTTCCTCAGTCTAATAAATATGGATTGTCTTTTAAAGTACTCTATGTCTTAATATAACACAAAAATGAGGGAAAGTCGAAGCAAAAATTTAAAATATTCCTGAGTGATTTTTAAAGACTTCGCAGTTTATAATATTTTACTTACCGTTTCTCGCCTCTCTTGAAACATATTTGCGTACTACAGAAGGGTGCGTCTCAGATTTTAAGCAATTGCTTTAAGATATTTGAACCTCAGGTCTAATTTAGATTATTAGCAATGATATTTACTTATAAAATGTTTTAAATTTCGAATTGAATTTGTCGGGAGTTTAGTTGGCAGCTTGTTTTCTTGGAGAAAGAAACAAATAAAAACAGACTTGCAACAACAAACAGGTGCTAATTATACTAATAGAATTAGATTAAAAATAGAAGTAAATTTATGAAGTCCAATTTAGATAATTAGTAATAATATTTAGGTATAAAATGTCCGAAACTTCGAATTGAATTTGTCCGGCAGGCGAATTGTTAGTACAAAATAGATTCTATTCGAGAAAGTAAACAAAAATCAAAACAAATATGCAATAACAGACAGTTGATAAGAAATTAATCTAATAGAATTAGATCAAGATGGAGGTGAATTTAATAATCTGCAACTACATTAAACAAAACACTAAAAACGTATTGGATTTATTAATAATTTTATATTTTATAATAATAATAATATGTATAAAGACAAAAATATTACAATAAACTATATATTTATATATAATATTGATAAAGTACCATGACTTATTTATTTATAATTATTTATAAGGCTTAAAAAATAAAAACTATACAATTTATTTATTTATTTAAAAAAAAATCATCATCATTATGTATATTTCCTTATTTTCATTTCATTTGCAAAATATCTCATTTTTTTATTTTAAAAATTTTAAAAATTCAACCTTTATTTATATATATTTATAATATGTATATATTGATTCTATTTATTTATTTATTTAATATGTAATATGTGTAATAATATGTAAATTATTTATTAAATTGTAGAAAAAAAAACGACGACGCCTTTAAAATGATTAAAAAGAAAACAGAACAAATTTCCCTAGAATAATTCGTTTTTTCATTTTTAAAATTTAATATTTATTTTGTGTATTAGGTATATATCATGTATAATTTTCATTTATCATCAAACATTCAACATTCATTTAATTAATTATCACAAAATTTTGGACATTCAACATCTAATAAAAATCTAGAAAACTGTGCGTATATTTACTATATAATATTTATATAATAATTCACTGAGTTTACGACCTGATTTTGTTTTCCATTAAATTCAATTTTAGTTTTCACAAATTTGTCTAAAATATATATAATAAAAAAAGGTTATTCTTTTTGCTTTGCTTTGCTTTGCTTTGCGTTACTTTACAGCATTCTTTATGCACCATGTTCGTTATTATCGTTCATAATTCGAATTAATAAATAAAAATAAACAAAAAAAATTACTATACAGAATGTACACTAAACATTATTATAAATAAATTAGCCAAAGAAATTTACAAACAAAACAAAAAAAATTATTACAAGTAATTAAAAAAAACTCATCAGTGTACATTTCTGAGATCAATCAAATCAAATCAGCATTGAAATTGCAATCGTCAATCGAATTTTAAATGTTTTGCTAGTTTTCTCGATAAAACCACAACCGTTTTTTTACTCATTGTTTCTTCTTGTTGTTTATCAAATAATTATTATCCTGTGTATAGTGTGTATTGTAGTTAAAGATTGGAATTCTCAGCCATCATCCATCACAACCTTCATGTAACCTTGAATGAGATCCGACTTGGCAAAAAAATGAAATAATATTGTTATTAAGTGTGTGAGTGTATTGTATTTGATTTGAATATTTCTATGCGCCGGTACAATCAATCTCGACGATGTCCTTCGGCACATCAACGAATTGATAGACCAATCGTTGTCCGTCCACTTTGGCGAGGATGCCGCGCTGATAATAGTAGCGTAATGCACGTCCCATCGTTTCATAATTCATATCGGGCTTGTTCTTGTGCAGACCCCACAGCCGCGATACCGCCTTCGAGTCGACCAGCTTAAAGACGCCCTTCTCCCTATTCGTCCACTTGATGTAGCGCGGACAGTACTCGTGGTCCTGCAATAGCTTGAGCAAAAATTCCCATAGGTACGTCGTCGAGCCCTCGCGACTCTTTCGCTTCACCGTGCTGCCAACGTCGTTCAACTTCGTCTTTTTCGCCTTTTTCAGCTTGCGGCCGGGAAAGCCCAACTCCAGCATGTACGATAGCTCATCGTTAACGCTCGACGTCGCCGCTTGAATCACCGACGTGGGAATTGCGTGGCGCGGCGGCGATGGGGCCGACGGCGTCGCAAACGAGTGCATATTGTGTTGGTAGCTTTGCATGTGCGATGGTTGTACTTGGTTGTGGTGCTGTTGGAGTGATGTTAAATAGCTGCTGTAACTATCTGGTACTGCCAAAAAGAAAATCAATTCATTAGTCAATCAAATTCATTAAAATGCATATAAAAATCATTGTTTTTATTGCAATAAATTTATAGAAAAACTTTCTCGCAAGTTCCCTCCTCCTCCTCAGCTCGTAATCATGAGAAATTGAATGCAATTAATAATTGTCATAGTATACTGATTGATTAATTGGAGATTATAAAAATGCAGCAGCCGATGAGTAACAACAATGTGTATAAAACAACAATATTTTCGTTGCGTTAATGATAATGATAATGAATATTTATTATAACGATTTTGTGTTGTTTGAATTGTCTTCAACACAGTAAAATTTCCGGTATTTAATGGGAACAAAAGACGATAACCGCGAGTTGGTCGTCTGAGTGTGTGAGTTGTATAATTTTTTAGTGTATGTATGTGTGTGTGTGTGTGTATGTGTATGGAATGGATAGTGTCTGGCGACGAGGGGGAGTTGTTGTGCGCGTTCGCTGCTAGCCTAACTAAAGCTCTCCACACACACACATATACACATACATCCACACACATATACATATAAAAGAGAGAACATTGACCAGGAAATGAGCAACAACGGCAGCAGCAGCAGAGGCAGAGCCGAGCGCGCGAGCAGGCCGGGCGCAAACGACGGCGACGACGACGCGCTAACCTTCAACTGAAAACTTTGTCCTTGCAGTCGCATTCAGCAGCAGAGTGTACGTAAGTGTACGTACTACAACGTACTCATGTATCTAACATGTTGCAAAAATAGATGCAACTGCAACTGCAACAGCTCTTTCCATCCCACATATATACAATATCGTCTAAATAAATAAATAATATGTATAATATAATATAGTTAATATAATAAAAAAAACTAGTTTTCATTGTTAGACGATTTTTTGTAGTTGCCTGCAAGGTAGACGTCAGCGCAGACATAGACGTAGTAGACACGGTCATAGACAACACTGACCTAGCGCAATCAAACAACAAACAATAATCATCATCATCATCTAGCTAACTAGGCGGAATTAAAAATCAATTTTTTTTCGTCATTCCGATTAGGCGAGCTGTGATAGCGTATTGGATTGCATTTTTTGCTCCCTCAAAAGGTGACCGAACGTGTCCAAGGTCACAAATGTATAAAATTCTATCAACAACAACAACAGCAACAACAAGAAGACGACTACGACGACGACGAAGAAGTAGTAGACGAAGAAGAGGAGCATGCATGCATCAAGAACAACGATTTTTTCCCTTCTTCAATGTGTGTGTGTGTGTGTTAGGTTATATTCGCCTTTTGCGCGTTTTTTTTTTCGTAGCGTGTTAGTGTGTAGTCGACGACGTCGTCGCGGTCAGTAGTTCATCGACTTTGCAAACGACGACTTTCCGCAACCAATTCAAGGTCAAAAATGTGCTGTTTTGTGGTGTGTATGTGTGTGTGTGCAGCAGGCGCGCATGTATCGTTAGCTGCCTGCCCGGCTTTATAGTCGTCGTTGCGCTTTTGTTTTTCTTTGCTCGTCGCTGTTACTGCTGCTGCTGCTGCCTCAACAACACTCAACTTCCTCTTTACAATTTATATAAATTTATTATTATTATGTTGATTCGTATTGCAGTAACGACGACTACGACGATGGGATGGATGGGGCGCACAGCGAGAGGAGGAAAAAAATACATGCATTGTTGTGGCATTTTATAGGTTAGGTTATCATCCATTCGCCGATAATAATAATATTTTCTTATATAAAAATACGTTGTCATTTAATCAATTATTATTAATTAACTTGGTAAAGGTTAGCAGCAAACAACCATTCAATTTCTGTGATAAAATGTTGCATGTGCTACATACTCAATGCAACGCGCTTGTATTACATCTACATACACACATAATTTGCAAACTTGAATTTTCATCGCTACATAGGAGGCGCATAGCGAAAAATTTTTGTTAATGTACATGTATTGACTTTCCTTTTAAACATGCACACGCACTCATCTTGTTTTTGTTGCAACAACAACAGCAACTTATTATTATTATTATTATTGCTATCAATTTCCTTTCCGCGTGTTGCGCGGATGAGTTTTTACTCTGTTTGTGAAGAAAGTTTTTGAATTATAGTGAAAATAAGGTTATGTGCAATTTTCTCCACTTATACACATACACACACATATATACTCTCAAATCTACGTGCACCGCGCATTTCACGTACACACACATTTTCTTTTTCTATTCGTTGTTGTTTTTTTTCTTCATTTAGTTGCTTGCTTCACTGTATAAATACATTAAACGCTACCGCTGCTGCAGCAACAGCACAGCAAATTTTCCATAATTTCTCTTTCTCGAACGAAAACGAAAAGGAAATGATGGTGAAAATATTCATAGAGCCAAGCAATAGCAGCAATATAATAATCGACCGCGTCATTTATGCATGCGCTGAGCTGCATGTATTATATACACATATTTTTTTTATAATATCATCCATCTTACACGTTGTTTTATTGTTAAATATTTTATTTTGCTACCGCGCTGCCGATCGGGAAAGTAAACATCTGACGGGGGCCTTGTCTGTCAACGCACACAAAAACGAAATGATGATGTATAATATTTGTTGCATAGATAAATTAGTGTATGTACATGTATTTGTTGTTTGGTATAGCAAAGTATCAGACTATAAATAAATCATTGTGCTAGGTTTTGGCTGTTTGGCGTGCGCACACAAACGATAACTTTCCACGACAAGGAAAGGAAAAGTTATACATACATACACACATACAGACTAAATCAATAAAATTCCTTATCAATTGCTACTGCGGCTGCTGCTGTTTCGATTGCATTTTCAGATATGTTTTTTGGGTGTTGAGATTATGTAAATCGCGTCGCATTTTATTATCTAACTTCAAGGTGAGGCAAATAATATGCGCGCGACATAGTATAATTAATTTTATTTGGGTGGAAATGTGCGAAATATAGCATGCCATTAGTCGATAAATAATTTATGCATTATGTACATTTTTAATAAATTTTCGGCTAGACGGGTGCCTTCAAGGACGTGGCGGCGCGCTTGCCTCCCCTTCCTCACCGTGTTTTACGGCCACCGCGCGCGTTCCCCCCTTCGCGCAATTGCTCCCCCGCACACACACATCACGTAATTTAACAATTGATCGTCGGACGCGCGGCGTTTTTTTTATCAAATATTTAAGCAGCCAGAGTATATAACCTTCCCAAAAAAATATACATAAAGATTTTATATTTATTGTTAAATATTACATAAAAAATGCGTTGTGGCGACTTTGTTTTATTTTTTACTTTGTTGATAAGATGTGCGCTCGTTATTATTGCATCTGCTAAAATTAAAATTTAAATTACCAACAATATATCGCTCGCAGCATCGTTACGTTTTTGCGAACACAGCGCACATTTTATTGCACGTTTCTGATTAAGTAATTTAAATATTAAAAAAAATTTTTTTTGTTTTTGTTACTAACGCAACAACAAAATGCGCGATAAAAATGCAACTTATTTATTTAAGCTAACGAAACGAAACGAAACAAAAAAAAGTTATCTGCGCGCATGTGGTAATTTATGCCATAAGCCATCCATTTAAATACTATATACATTTTTTTGGGAAGGAGACACAACGCAACGGCGTTGGCGAAAATATGCGAGATGCGATGAAAGTGAAATTTCGCTCGCGAGATAGAAACCGAAAGCATCATCAGCCGCTCCATTTTAAAAATAGGACCGTTCGTTTTTTTTATTCCTTCTCGTTGTTGACACAACAACACATCAGCGCGCACACATACGTAAAAATCTACGTATGCAAAAAAATCATCAATTGTAAATTGCCAGCGTGCTATGGAGCGAGCTAAAATTATAAACAAGAAATAAATTTTACAGCAACCAGAATTTTCTCAATCCGCGCAAGCAGCAAAGCGAACACGAATGTATACATATATATATAAATGTTGTAGTAGTAGATAGATATGTGTGTATATGTGTGTTCTATTTCCGTCTCGACTATGACATTGTGCGAGGTCATGGTTTACGTAACGATTTCACGAAATTAAAAAAAAATTATTAATTGAGATTTAGACGGATGTGTTTAAACAGAAAGCGAGAGCGAGAAGCAAGAATATAAAAAAACAGTTATCACCGTTGTTTATATAATTTGTTGCATATTTAATGACATTTTATATTTAGTGATAAAACGATGGGGCTAATTAATATTTTTTCCGCTAAGCAACAACAAAAAAACAGATGGATGGAATAATATCGCGATGATCGCATACATAGTAAATTTGGCCGCGCGCGTTCTGTCGCAACATTCAACAATTTAGGGCAGGTCGTATGACACGGAAAAATCCATTCGCGCCGCGCGCGCGAGTGAAAAAAATGATAGGTTTTGGGTGCGTATTTTGTTGTTATGCGGCACAGGCGGCAGTGCGCGCTTTTTTGGCGGCCGCTTGCATTTTTTCCTCCAAATCGCGTTATTTTTAGCAAAGGCGCGCGGTGAAAGTGATCTATAAATATCACCTAAACGGCAATTGATGTGTGTATAATAAAATTTACTTACATTGTGGCCGAACGGGATAGTGATGCTGATGGGACGTGGTGAGATGCGTGTTGCGCTGATGATGGTGTCCAGGTCCCGGCGGGTAGTGATAGGGTGTGAGGAACTGTTGCTGGTTGTGATGGTAACCGCCGAGCGGCGAATGTGGGCCGAGGGTGGCGGCGGCTGCCGCTGCCGCAGCCGCTGCTGTTGCGGCAGTGTTGGGCGCCAGTCGTGCCTTCAGCTCATCGGTGGACGTATGGCCCGACGACGAGCTGTCCACGTCCGAGACGCCGGAATCGGCCGGACTTGGCGGCAACGAACCTGCAAAATATAAAAAAAAACATCATCGTGCTGCTATGCATAGTACATACATACATAGAGATATTATTTAGTCACGCTGGCGTACCCCCCTTTCAATCATAAACACAACACCCCTTGAGGAAAACGATTTGAGCGAACCTGTTGTTTGGCTGGACGTCCGGTTATCATCCCTTATAATGTCCGGCGTGACCTTTTCACCTAAACTACCCATTAATCATATCCATTATACGTTTTAGCTCATTCAAAAAAATTATATGAAGAACGCACCAACAAAGAAGGGTGGTATTTTCAACCAGTTCTACTATGCCATATAAAAAAGGGCTATGGCATATATAATACGTGAAGAAGAAGAAGATTCACGATTATGTCGTTTTATGCACAATGACCGTTGGATTGATTAGTTTGACCAGTGGACGTGAGAAACTCGTCCTCTGTCTTTTTGCTTGACCAACCGCTCGTTCGCTGCGTGTGTTTTTTTTCTGCTTCAGCTAGCTGCTGTGTGTTGCTTCACCACCACCCAACCATCGTCGTCGTTGTCATATACGTCGTGTCATCGTTTGTGTCCGGCCAATTTGCATACCAGCTCAATGAAATGTTTTGATTTATTATTGAGGTTGAAGCGCAATTTTTGTGCAATGAATGAAGATGTTTGTTTGCTTTACAAAGCAAGCGCATACAAAACAACACAAACTGCGCTACATACACGATGCTGGCGCAACAGTCGAAGAAGAAAAGAAAAGGGATGATGAAAATCCACCACACAACAACACCTTGCAATTGAAAGGTGTTTGTATGTATGAATAAAGGAAATAATAGATGCGGCCGGTCGGTCGGACATGACGGCCAGCTTCCTTCCTTCATAGATTAAGGAATCATCCGCATAGTAGTAATTCTATATCTACCTGAGATGATGCTAAATAAACAAACCTTTTTTTTCGTTTGGTGGATTTTAATTGTACGCAATTAGATTAACATTGCAGCACGTTTCTTTTCACCGCCGTGCTACAATTTCCCCTTCCTGTAGATATCGGGCGAGAGGTGCCCCTGTTTTCAAAAAAACCGATTAAAACTAGACAAGTTTTTGACCAGTGGTCAAGCAAAATAGGAAAACCTGTCTTCTAGCCGTAGCGTCTTTGTACGGAAAAGAGGCGAGTGTCCAGTTAATAATATTTCATACCTCGCTCTTCCAAACGTGGAAAAGTTTCGTCGTATATACAAAAAGGAAGGATGTGCTGTTAAACAACCCCCTTTTTGCGTGGTAATCTATATGTAAAAAAGATAGTTGCGACGTTCGTTGCAAAGATAGCTAGCCAGCTAGCCTCTAATCCACCCTTCTCGGCGCGGCACAACAAAATAATTGTGGGAATAAAGTTTACACGAAACAAATTGCCGGTGTCCGTTAGAGAATTTTTGATTTGATTGAATGAAGAAAAATATCCATGTATACATAATCCATACACACAGTTGCGAAAATATATATACGATGAGCTAACATTACGCATAGAGCGTGCATGAAGAATAACAACAGCTGACGCAAACACACACACCGCCGACGCAACCCCTTTGACAACATAATATTTTTGTGCAAATCACGGAAACAGATGTATACATTTTTCTGTGTATGCATGTATGTATACTCACCGGTGGTGGTTGTGTATGCAGATGTACGTGATGCTGTGATGAGGGCATGTGCATGATGTAAGCCCGAATGTTGACCGGAGAGGATGCCGTGCAAGAGGGCACGGTCGGGCCGATGGAGCTTGTTCGGCGGCGGTGACGCTGACAGCGGATTGTAGACAACTTCACTATTATCTAGAAAAAAATACATACAAAATTAATCATTTATTAAAATCATTGAGATAAATCAATAAATAAACAAATTACGTTGTGCATAGGTATGCGTACATGATGCGCTCAAGTTATTTTTTTTAAATTTTATTTGCGGTTTTCCAGTGACACGTATTTTTGTGCGTTAAATGATAATGTTGCTGGCTTTACGAAATGATAATTTATTAAAATGCTATATACGTACACACTTGCACACACACACACATATACACACTCACAAACACTTTGTAAAATTTAGGTTAAGGCTAGCAACTAAAGTAGTATGAGTTCGTAACTTTTAACTATACTACTTATAATACATACAAAACAAATGAAATATCGTATGTGTGAGTGTGTGTGTGTGCATGTAGAGAGAAAAAAAATCATATTATTGTGTGTGTGTCGCGCGATTACATAATAAACTTGTACGGTTTGTAGAAGAGACCTCAATTTGGCTGCAATTTTTTGGGCGGATGATTTGCGTATAAACAACAACAATAACAACACAACATAGCGCACGCAGATTTCTAAAAATGAAATCGATTAATAGCGAAACGGTAATTAATAGCAGCCGGCGTGCCATCGGGCGTAAAATGAGTAAAAGTGATGATGAGCTTTTTTAAAAAAAGAAAAAAAAAACGAACTAATAAACCAATAAAAAAGAAGAGTGTTGTAAACTATGTGGAAAAAAGCGCAAAGTGCATAGAAGCATTTCAAATACACCTTTCATAGATAGTGATAAGTGTGTCAGTAGAACGAAATGAAATGAATAAAAAAAAGACAAGAGACAAACGTTCGACTACTTATGATGTACTATGTACATACAATGTCTGTATATGTGAGTGTCTGTGTATGTAGAAAAATGCAACACTCAGCACTCGCAATAGAAATAAAGTTTGCGCAAAATGGGTTTCATTTCAATTCAATTCTATTCAATTCAATTGTGTGTATTTTCAATGTGATAAATTGCTTCTTAATCACGACTTAAAAATTCATAATTGCAATATATAATTTAAATAATTTGTAATTTAAGAATTAAAAACCTAGGTACATGATGTGTATAATACATCGGTAGATGTACGTATAAACAAAAAAAAAACAACAAAAAAAACAACAGGAAGGGAAAGCTTCCTTGACCCAAATTACAAATTACTTTAACTAACGCTTGAAATTAAAATTATTAAAAAAGGCAACCTGCTACAAAACGTATCTACCTATAAACATTTAATATTTAATTTATTTCAAGATTTCATCTGTGCGGCGCGCGGTAAAATGATATCTATCGACTTGCCTACACGTAATTAGTTAATTGAATCGCATTGCATTGCATTGCAATGCATTGAAAACAAGTGAAGATCGGCATTGCTTAGAAGAAGAGAAGCGCGCACGAAAAAAAAACTTTCTATATTATTCTTTATATGTATATGAAATAAAAATTGAATGATTTTCACGATTTCTAGTAAAAATGTGTAACAACTGCATAAACACGCACAATTTCTATTTTTTTTCCTTAGATACTATACGTGCTGTTTTGCGTTTTTCCCTAACAACTACTCGCCGCACACGTCTCTCTTTTGGGATGGTAACATCGTGCAGATTGCTTGGCGGCGTCGCGCCGCTGACCCTGATAGAGAAGCGGGCGGCGGGCGGGAGCAGCGCGTATAGTCTAGCCGTATCGACCGCACACAGTGAAACGCCACCACCACCCCCGCGCAGCGGCAAAAAACTACCACCGCCGTCGTTCTGCATCACACAACACTTTCCCTTTCATCCGGCTGGCTGCGAGAATAAATAAAAATGACATTTTGCGTGAATTTAATTTTGCAACATAGCGTGAAAGTGTGTGTATGGTTTTTTTCACGCCCAGCAAGGTTATACACGTAAATAAAAAAACATTTCCGTCGCCACCAAAAATGTTGTGTTACAATGCAGGCGCGAATTTATTGGCCGCGGAGATGCCGTTCTGTTGGGTTGACGTCATCAGCATCATCATCGAAAGCGATAGTGCTGTATTGCCGGCGGGTAGCGCGACGTCGGCGGCGTTTTCACTTTTCATTTCAGGGCGTTGTTGTTGTTGTTGTTGTTGTATTATATTGTGTTGCTTTAGCAGCAGCATCATCATCAAGCAGCATCATCACATAACCTCAATACACACCATGATTAAGACATCGCATCGCAAACGAGATCTGGTTGGTGAGTTGTGGTGGTGTTGCTGCAAAATTGTGATGCAATACCGCGCCGCGCATACATGACCCAAATTTGGACGTTGACGACGACAAACAAAACGAAATATAAAAAATGGTTAATCAACTTTTATAGCGCTTTTCAATTAACGAAAAATTACATTCAATTCAATGATTTGTCGTATTTGAGTAATAAATACTATAGTGTAGTTTATTTAATAGATAGGACGACGCGGTTGTAGATTGTAGCGTTTTTCGCTAGCTGGTGCTAGGCCTGACAGCTACAGGAGCAGCCGGTTGGAAACGAGGTATCTAGGTCGTCGCGTTCACTTGTTTTTTAATGTTTATTACGTGCAATACACACACACATACATATATATATATACCAACAACTTGCACACGCATTTTTTTCGCGTTTCTGCGCTTTGTTGCTATATATCGATGGATTCGTTCAAGAGAGTGAAAGTTTGCGCCTACAAAAATATCTCTACGAAATAATAATCATAATAAAAAAAAATGATGCGCGCCGCTTAGGATATTTATTACACAGCCATTAATTGCCAGAGAGCATTTAAATGTGCGTGCCTCTTCCCTCTTCTATTTTTTTTCTGGCGCTTATTTTGCAATGCAATTTTGATGCTGATGATGTTGAAAAATTTATTAATAAATCGATTTTATTTTTGTAATTTTTTTTTTGCTCGTACAATATTTTTTTGAGCGCACCAGCGTCGGTTTCTTATTTTGGCACGAGGAAAAATATCGTAAATCATTTTATATTACAGATGCTCCATTTTTGTGTGTTTTATTTTTTATTTTCAATCTGTACTTATAGATACATTCACAACCCTTCCCCCTCCCCCCGATTAACTATATTATATAATCGAATAAATAAAACACAGTTAAAAACGGTATATAAAAATAGGCGTGTGTGTATATTTACGTATTTTTTATTTTAAATATTAATAAAAACACGTTCACTTTATAACAGTTAATTGTTGATAATTATGCAACAATAATAAACACAAATTCCGTTATATATATATGTATATGTTTATACACTTTAATGTCGATACAATTAATAGTTGGCATATCTTTCCGACGAGATGAATAATTCACCCAGACCAATCGCAATCGATTGCGTTTTATCGCTTTTTTTATAATTTTTTTTGTTTCCTTTTTCGACCTTGACCTAGATGAGCTCAAAATTGGGGGTTGAAATGTTGTTGAATTAAATAACACACACACACACACACACATACAAAAAAGGAGAGCGTTTTTTCCGTGTATATAGAATTCCACCGGCTGTGTATGTGTGTGTATGCGCGGCGCTCGCATTCAATTCACCGGTTGAGGGGGCGATGAGATTTAATTCTTTTCCAACATTTTTTTATATATATAACAGGTAGTGTGTGTGTGTGTGAGGGATGATGATGTGTTTGTAATGTAAATGCGTTGTTGTTGGGCTCATTCCCATCATACCTGATGGGACGAGGACTATAAGGAGAAAATCATCATTAAAAAATATGGTGTATAAAATCATAATGGGGGGCGATTAATTCAATGCGCCGTGCAATTAATAATTAAGAATCGGCGTCCCCTTAATTCTTTGGTCTTTGGTTTCCAAACCAAAAAGCACGTGAAAATATTATTATACTAACAGGAAGCGAAAGAGGGAATGATTATAATCTAACGGTAGGTGGGTTTCAGATTCGAATTTCTTCAAGAATTACTAGGCCGCATTGTGTGCAGATAGCGGGTGTATTTTTTATCGCCCCGAAAAACTACCTGTTTTTATTTGAGAGAGAAAAGGGGGTGGTGGTGGTAATATATTCCTACAACGCTACCCGATTGAAAATTGAAGAGAAACGGTATATATGGATAGATGGATGGTGGTGCGGCGTGATTGAATTACACTACACACCACCACCTAACTGTAAAATTTCCTTTTTTGGTATAGAAAATAGGTCAAATAGTTTTATTTCGTATTTTGTAGGTTTTTAATGCAGGGGTTGTAAAATCAATTTAAAAAGTCTTGTTGGATATAACGCGTAACAACAACTCATTAACAACTTACAGTAGCGCTTCATCAGACTCTTCTTGTACGCCTTGCAATCGGCCCCATCGTCCGGCGTCAATCTGCCCCCGGCCGACGATGAATCGTCGCTTTCGGTGCCCGAATCACGCTCGTGATCACGTTCGATACATTTCACACTCAAATCCAACGGTAGGCAATCGTCCTCATCGTCGACGAGCGATGAGCGCGACGACGACGAGTGCGTCGTCGGCGTCGTTGTGGTCGTTGTCGTAGTCATTAATAAGTTAGGCGAGCCGCCACCACCGAAATGTTTCAGCAACATTTTGCAAATATTCATAATAATCGTAACAACAAACAAACAAAACAAACTATATCACATAATCGATAAAAAAACAATCACTATATTCAATTAATTTAATTTAATTTAATTAAGTTTTGGTTTTTAGGGGGACAATTTAAATTTAATTATTACGGTAACTGCGAGTAGAATCACACATTGTTCACTTTTGTTTTTTATATTAATTGATTATTAATAGTAATGTTTGTGCGGTGCAAGTTCGGTGAAAAATGAAGAGGGATAGAGTGTTTATCGTTTCCAGTGAGGCGCAGCAGCAACAAACAAACGTCCAAACACTGAAAAAGTGTTTCAAAGACTAAACTAGTAGACGGCCAACGTTGTCCTACTGACTCAGTTAATCGTAACGTTCGCGTAAAGCCGTCAGCGTTCGGGGCCGTGTGGCGGCGCACACGCAAATGAAAGTGAATTTCGTTCGTACGTACATACGTCTATCCGCGCTATGTATGTGTATGTGTGTGCGCGTTCGATTCGCTTTTTTTCGTACGAACGAGTATGAGGATGTCTCGTTCAGTCTGGATTGGGTTGGGTTAGGTTAGGAATTGCTTTTTTGCGTAATTGACATTTTCGTCGGGCGCGGATGAGGCGCATGCGTTTTTCAGTCATTTAACGGCGGCGGCGGCGACAAACCATTTCATGTGGGATTACTGCCGCCGACGACGACGCCCGCCACCACCATGAAATAATTATGGTGTCGTTTTTTCAGCGCGCACGTGATGAGCGTCGCGTTTTTAATTCCTTGAAACAAAAAAACGCGCCCTCCCGCACCTATTTCACAACTTAATAATAGCGCATTCTCTGAATCCGGGGCTAATTGAACAATTTAGTGTACGCTGATGTTTTTATCATCACCTCAAGTCCATAGATTATTTGCTTTATTAAGTTGATAAGTCAGTTTCAAGATTAATTGATTGATTATGACATTTTTTACAAAATTAGCGCTGCCATTTATTTATAAATAAAACGTAATAAACTTTAATCAAACCGACCAAATAAATTGTAATCGATATTATGCGATAAGCGTTCACGTAAATGCAAATGTTGCTGAACATACATAACTAATTGGATGAAATTTTGTGTGCGAGACAAAGGCACCACATCGCCACACAACAAAGCCGCGAAGCAGCGTAAAATAATTGCAATCGCGCATAATAAGCGTTTGGGTGGTTATGATAAGTAACCAAGTATGGAGTCTGCTTCCGCTTGCCGGCTTGTTGTTGTTGTTCAAGACAAGAACGGCTCTCTCACATTTTTATTATTGCGCTGGCCATTTTTCCCCGCGACGCGCGCGCGCGCTCGTTTTTAACTCCTTTTAGCTTGCAAACGCGATGTATTTTATGATTTCCTGCGCGCTGCCAGGCTACACCATCATCATCATCATCATCATCATCATGATGCTGTTGCTGCTTGTGATGATGATCGTGATGATGAAAGTGCGCACACACACATAAAGAAGAAGGAAGAATAGTGTGAATGTGTGTGTGTAATGCAAAGGCACAGTCAAGTTAGTGGGAGTGTTGTTTTGCTAGGCTTACTTGTTCTTGTTGCCGTTGTTGTTGTTGTTGCAACGTTGCAAAAAACATTTTGAAGGTCATTGGGGCGCTTTAACATTGACCCCTTTCAAACGCCAGCCGTACGTGCAACAAAACGCATACGAGCGCAGCACGAATAAGAAGAAAATCACCACCCCCCTTTTGTTCGAGAACTTTCAGAAAAATGATTGTTGATTGAGTTTTCTAAAAAATTTAGCTGTACAATTATAATTATTAAGTGAATTTGCAAAATTGATATTAGATATGAGCTTTTTGAATTAAATTTTTAAGAAATCGAAATTGCCACATGATTGTATGAATTTAATTCGATGTACAAAAATAAGTTATATTTTTCTATTCTGGCATTTTGTTTATTGAACACAGTTACACAATTTTAAACGCTTGCATAAGTTTTATTTTAAGATATTGAATAAAATTTTTTTCAATTAATTCATAAAAACTGATAGCCAGCAGATAGCAAAAAGTAAGAAAATCCCCGATTTTCAAAAAATCGATTCACGAAATCATTCAAGAAACTATAATATAATAATATTGTAAATCATGATTCATATTGTTGATGTTGATTAACATTTCACTTAAATCATTTCTGGTTATTCTAAAATTATTCAATTTCTACCACTAGGGAAGATGAGTCGTGGCATTACATTACATGACTGATTCCACTAACTCCAAACAAAGTTTTGTCACATAATATTACCAAATACATAACTTGACCAAAGATTTAGTGAATATTCCTTTAAGTGAAATATATTCATCACTTGTTGCCCTTATTATCACAATTCCAAAAAAAACAAAGAAGAATTAGCAAACTAAAAGTATTTTTGAACAAACATTTGACAAAAGTTTATTTGGAATAAGTTAGGTTGCATCAATCTTAAATTGAATTATTTTACTAATCGTAAAAAATTTTAGATGAGATTTTAGGATTACATTTTTCGAAATCGAAGTCGCACCTAAGGTAAAAGTACCTATAATGGACTAATTCCTTATAATGAGCTAGCATGAAATAAAATAGTACAGCTAAGCAATCTATACGTTGACTTTTTTACTATTCGCAGAAATTTTAGATAAGATTTTAGGACTAAATTCTAAGAAATCGAAGTCGGTAAAGGTACCTTATTCCTTATAATGAGTCAGCATGAAATAAAATAGTACCGCTAATCAATTTACCCGTTTTACTGTAGCTAGGGATGTAACCTTAGGACCCTTGATAAACCTATTGACTCCACCAATGGTTTGCCTTGCTATTATATTTCAACCTAGCCCATTACAGATACATACCATTACCTTAAATGAATTGTACCTAAAACTATTTTTTAATCGTAGCATCGTCAAACTTTAAACATGTCAATAGAATATTTCAATTAAATTTTGTTAATCACAGCAATTAAGCAACAAAATTGCCACCTCAATTTCGAACAAAAAAAAGATAATTCATTGCCTTGCTCGAAAACATTCAAGGAAATATAATATAGGTGTAGGTAATAATACCTATGATGATTTTTGCTAGGATTATTTTATTAATCAGCGCACGTGCGACGTTCCAAGTAAAAAAAAAGTCTGTTAGTCGTCACGTTATCATTTCTATATCTCGTACTAATTCAATTAGCCGTATTTTTTATTTAGCAATTAGATAACATTCAATTGTGTTTGGCAATGAATAGCGCGT
>JARJDW010003271.1:0-42454 GCA_030264715.1 Adinopsis sp. GC000173
AAGAAATTAACTGTACGTGTTATTTGTGCTTTAACCGAGATCGTTTCGGTAATTTTGATAAAATATTTAATATTTAATAATATTATCTCTCTTCTATATAATAACACTATTATGTTTCCTGATTATTTGGATATTTTTAATCAAAAATTAAACACATTTTCCAAATTTGATCAAAGAAATTAAGTGTACTTGTTATTTGTGCTTTAACCCAGATCGTTTTGGTAATTTTGATAAAAATAATTACTTTTAACTATATTTAATAATATTACCCCCTTTCTATATAATAACACTATTATGCTTTCTGATTATATGGATATTTTTAAACAAAAATTAAACACATTTTCCGAATTTGATTAAAGAAATTAATTACCCTTGTTATTTATTATTCACCTTCCCCATAAACTTATATTTTAAAAGTTATTTGTAAGCATTTGTAATTTACTTATCTAAATAGGTAATAAAGTTTGATGTAAAATTTGATGAAATTACAACCAGGTAAAAATTGATAATAAAATACGTGTAGTAACATTTTCGGGGCATGTTTGCTAATCGAGTTAATTGCGGCTCTTTGCAACATCATATCGATATATTTTATCTCCTCGAACGACTTTCCTCCTAGCCCACCATAATTTTTAATTTAATTATTGAGCGCCGATAAATTTTTGTGTAATAAAATCAGCAGGTTAGTGTATCACGCTGTGTGGTTAAACAATGGAAACGAGCATGGTAATTTGAAAATTATACGATTCATTCACTTTTTTCGTCGTCATTGGTTTCGTTCAATTCGAATTTTGCTCCCCCTCCATCGCGCGCGTGAAGAAAAAAACATAGAAAATGAAATTTATGTCTGCTCCGTACAGTTATTACCACATGTAAATTAAGTTTGAAATTTTTTTCACGCTGCTGTTGCTTGCTTGCTGCCTTTATGTTTATTATTATTATAATGTTCGTGTTTAGAAAATGCGTTTTCGATTAAAATTTTCAAGGTGTCCAATCAGTGATTTAATTAACTTTTCGTGTTCGTTTTTAATAAATATCAATTAGCGTGATTAGAATTACATTGAAATTCGATTTACGAAAAAAAAATCTATTTAATCAACAATGGCGTTAATTAATACGTGATCCAGATATTGTAATAAACAATAAATAATTTCACACAAAATCGTAGAATACGTAAACATGCGCACTGGTTTAATCGAAATGACTTTTTTCTAAAATAAAATCAGCGCATAAATAATTTCTAATCATAGAAAATTAATTGCACAATGCTTGATAGTCGTACTGCCCGCTTTTTCGATTCTACACGAATGGAAACGAACGAAATGACTACAAAATTTTCAAAAAAATATATATTTTACGTTTTAATGCAAAATTTTATCAAACAAATTAAAGTTTGATTTATTTGATTTGATTTGAATATAATAACAACATAAACAGCTTAACATCAAAATTAAATAAACAATTTGATCTTTAATTAAACAAAATACTACTTAAACAAGTAAGGATTTAATTGCTAAAAGGGTTTAAGTGATTTTAATCTTATCTATTATAGAATAGCAACAATATAAGCAACCTATAATCAAAATTAAGTAAGCAATCATATAATTTACAATAAAGTTGTCTATTTTAATTTGCTGTTTAGTTAAATATTTTGACGTTTTAATGCAAAACTTTAATAAATTGGTAATTAAAATTAAGATTCTGAATGACTATGCGAATTAAATGTTGTCCAACATGAAAGCTGACAAGAAAAACTATAAACTTAAATTATTGTTTAATTAAACAAAGCAAATTTGCGATTTCAATCGAAAATTTTACTAAAATCATTAAAACTTTACTTATACATTAGTAAAAATTAAGTTGTTAAACAATTATGCAACATTTCAAACTTATCTATCACGAATAAAAAAGTTAATTCTTAAATAAACAAAATTGAACATTTTGATAAAATAATTAAAAATGCGGTTGGTAGACAACGTTGTGCGATGTCAAACAAATGATTTAAATCTGAGACGATGTGAATGTAGCTGCACAAGATGACAAATACGATTAAATCGAATGTTGTGATGTTGCTTATAATTTAGCAATCAATTCTGTCTGTCGGTGAAATTGAATGTGCGCGCCGTCGATGGAAAAAAGGCGATCTGTGTATTCACTCGTTCGGCCGGCTCGCGCGGTGCGCTTTTCATTCATGCCGGCCGTCCGGCTTGATTATTTGCATATTTATTGTGAGGTCATAACTATATATTACGCGTGTAGTAAAAGTGAAAACGCCCAAAGGAATGCGCGCCGCAGCATCGCTTTTTAAACGTCGCTCGTTGTACGAGCAGCGAAGAGAGAGAGATCGGTCCAATCGCTGGTACGCGCATCCTCTTATTATTTAGCCAGAAAATCGGCGTGTAATTTCATCCATCGTTTAGCGCTAAATTAGAATCGATGCGCACGTTTAGTATAATGCACGAAAATTAAACCATCCCACCACCGCAAAGTGACTTCTTTCAATCTAGATTTTATCCACAAATTTACTTTAAACAATTCTTTTTATAGATAGAATTTGGCCTTTTTAGTGTGCTTAGAGGTTACATTATGGTATCAATTACAGCGCGTGTTTTGTTAAAACATACTGAAACTAACAAATGCAGATTATTTGCGGTGCAAAAAGTCACATTTTATGGTACATTTTCGATTACTTTAAATATTTCTTTTTATAGATTGAATTAGGCCCATTCAGAGTGCTTGGAGGCCACATTATGGTATTCATTACAGTTCATTTTTTGTTAAAACATACTGAAAGTAACAAATACAGTAGACTTCCGATTATTTGCGGTGCAAAGTCTCATTTTATAGTACATTTTCGATTATTCGCGATATTGATTTGATTATTACTATTAATCTTTAATTATTTAATGATTCAACAATAATATGTAATTACAATTATTATTAGTCATTTACGATATTTTATTACAATATTTTCAATTTGGTTTACTTTCGGATTATCCAACTTATGTATGTTATAAACTTTATATTAAAAATGCAGTTTTTGAAAATTTTGAGATATTTAGCTATTATCAAAGTTAAAATTTCACTTTATTTCACTTAGAAAGAACCAAAATGGGAATTTTCTTTGTTCATTAGAAGTAGTTTTTTTTAATAATCAGATGTGAATGAAAATTAAAACATACACTGTTAAATCCCATCCTCTTTTTTTTGCTTGCGCTCTTAAAAATTAGCATAAAACTAATTAAAATGTCACTCATTTGGCGAATTAGAAGACGTGAAAGCAATTAAGCGTTACCAGAAAATTTTCATTTTGTTTACGATTCCCGACTATAACATGATATTTATGTTGTATAAACTTTCTTAAATTAAATTATTTTTTATGGATTGAAACCTCAGTGTTCAATAATCGTAAAGGTCACTTGTCACATTCGAACCGAATGCAAATCGGCGATTTAAAATGCAAGAGAGAAAATAAGAAGAAGAAAAAAAATATAAGAAACGTTTATTAACTCGAATAATAACAATAAAGCTTGTCTGGTGCAGTATCGGCCGTCTGTCGTTTGCATTTGCGGTGCTTTTCCTTTTAATCGATATTAATGCGGTAATTTATGCGATGGCCGGACGGTGCGTTTGGTGCGTTGTTTGGTTCTTTTTGTGTGTGTGTGGAAGTTGCGGAAGCGCCGAATAAAAATATCCAGAACATTAAAATGTTGTAAATAAAGCTTAATATACAAGCATCTGGTGAATGCACAGATGGATCCTCCATCCAGCTCGCGCATATTTTTAATCTCCTTTAATGCTGTAAAAATACCAACCATAACCACCCGAAAAAAACGAGCGCGCACATCTTCCGGCTTCGATTTTATTAATTTTAATCAGCGCGCGGAATGCCGTTTTTCGTTCGGCGACCACGGCACACGGCATTAAATATTAATCAAGCGCAATGCGAAAATGATACAAATTGTATGGTATGAGTTAAACGATCATTCACGTTTAATTGAATTCACTTTTAATGCACGCTAATTACATAGATTAAATTATCATCTAGGTAGGTAATGGATGATATTCCACAATGTTGCGCGCCTATTCAGAATAACTTAATTCAATTTTAATTTCAAATTTTAGCAGCCACACCATAAACTACATAGAAAAATTAAAAGTCATCAAATCATCAAAACGTTCAACACTTGTTTTGCTTTTGATAGCATCATCTCAATATATTAATTTGGATAAAATACCTCGCACGTTATATGTAACGGATTTAAATATTGTCAATTGAATTAAATTAAATATAATTTGTTTAATAAGTACATCCCTGATGTAACAAGTCTTACCATTTCTTAATACAGGTACAGATAGCATCGGAACTATAAGCACAATTAAAAATTTCAGTCAACTAATTTGAATTTTAGCTGTCTCCAAAACAAAACTTCAAAACAAACCGAAATTCGTGTCTTTAAACTCAGAACTAAATCGATAAATTAAAAAGTGGTAAAAATGATGTTTTTAGAGTGCAAATGCAACTATTGAAGAAATATATTATTGTACAACAAAAATAATGTACTAAATGGGTATAAGAAATTGTTGCAACTATTTAATCTATCCAATCTAATATTTATAAATAGTACCTATGGAGTATAACAGTACAACAATACTAATGATGATTAACAATAATAAAGAACAATCAAGTGTTTATTTTGAAAAAATATTAAGTAAAAGAAAGTTTGTTGAATTCTCTTGGTGCAAAATGTTTGAATTAAAAAAATATAATAACGTGCGTTAGTTAATTTTTTCATTTGTCTTCTTTCAGTTTCAATTTTATACTTTCATTTACATATTTATTCATTTAAGTAATATTGTTTTGTTTTAACTGCATTGCCTTCAAATTATTTAGGTAAGTCAATAAATAAAATTGATTGCAACGACAAACAATTGTTTCGTCACATATAGAAACGTAAAGACTCTCACTGTAAGAAATTCTTGAATTAGTTCTGAGTTCTAGAATGTAAGAGACGAAAGTGGATAAAGAGAAAATTCAGTATGTTTTAGACTAAAATGCAGCTGCACTTGCAACAATATCAAAATAGTCTGTTGAAAGAGTCCAATTAATGTATTCTTTGTCAGTATTTGCCTCTAAAATGATAACAAACTAGTAATATTTATATAAATGTACTCTAATAATAACAATTTCTACAATATCGATCAATAAATTTACAAAAACATTATATTTATAGCATAATTTATATGCATATGATTAAAATTCGGCGAAATTTCACGATAAAATAAAATGCATATAAATATATAGTTAATTTATATCTATACAAAGAAAATAATTGTTTTTGTTGATATGCACCACCATGTCCGCATAAAAACTTGCCCTTTGGCCTAGACCTGTAAATATGTCAAGCCGCGCAACATCTGTTACCAATGGCTCATTAAAAACTTAACCTGAACATCAATTAAAACATTTAAATTTATCACCAAAATTATTGAAAGCCTCATAGATCATTATAATCGTTACCAAACGCATGAAACACAACAATTCCATTTCATCTTATCAGAAATTAGATGCAAGCTCGATCACTAATCTCCTCTCCAAATCGTTGAGGTGCGTTCAATTGTAACTTGTATGTATGTGCGCACATGTACAATAAAATCTTTATTAGGCCAGTCCGTGAGAAAATGTACTAAATATGGTCCGGACGACTTTGATTGCTACAATGTACTTTACGTATTGAGAGTGCGTGCATGTACATTTTCCTTTGAAAACTGGTTTACGAGAATATTTCATTGCACCGAAAAAAATGCGTGTGGTTGACGTACGTGTAGGGTTGGAAATGAACGCGTAGGATGCAAATTCTATTACGGCCGCTTTTGTGATGATTAACATTTTTTCGACGACGACGGTTGCAATGCATCGGATGAAATTTCGTTCGGTTTGTTGATGGCGCAGCATACCATCAGCGTGTATTAAATTAATACGAAACATGTAATAAAATAGCTGGGAATTTATCGTACGGATTGGACCGTCAAAGCGCTATCACATGTGGAATTAACCATTAATTAAGCGAGAGTGTTTAATTCGCTTCGTCGATGTTGCAATAGCTCAATCGTGTATCTTTCAAATCGTAGACAAAATAGACTTACCGGCTTTATAATTTTTCCATCCGCTTTGTATGCATGTACATACACATATACACTACAAAATAGTAAATTAATTATTTTAAACATTGTTGTTACTGTAATACTTACACAGTAACTTATAAGTATGTTGATTTATGCACATTGTTGATGATTGTTTATCGCTTAAGTCACTTTAATAATTTATGTTGATAAACAATTGGTCTAATGTTAAATTAATCGTGTATTTTTCGAATTACACACAAAGTAGATTCAACGTTTCCATATACCCTACAAATTTAGTAAAATTAACTATTTAGAATGGTATATTGATTATTGCACATTGTTAATGACTCTTTATCACTTTAGGGAGGTTATGTTTACAAATAAAATGTTGCAAATTCAAACTAAATGTCATATTAATACCAACTGTATATTTAATTGAACACAAATCAACTAGATGGCTTTTGAAAAAGTGGACATCACGATTGGTATAATAAGTTTGTCTCAATTATTCTACCTGTAATTATAATCATCATTATAATAAAAGCTGATGACAATAGATCTATGTAGTGATAATTTGATCACAAAACAGTTCACGAAAATATCAAATTGTGCTCGTGAAGTAAAAATATTCGTAAAAAGAAATATAGGATATATGTATATAATTATTAATTTACGTAGTTTACTAATGAGTACAAATTATTAGCATGTATTTAATAAGATTGCGTTCCGAAGTCCACGAAATGCAAGCAGACAAAGTTTCAAGCAGCTATTGTAGGTTCTATCCTAAAAATAGAGATTATATATGGAAGTAACAAAGAAATAAATCCTTCGGGATGAATTTTTCTAATACTTGGACCTTATAGGAGATGAAGCCGCTTTTATACGTCCTACATTTTTCAATTCTAATCAGTTTGGTAAAATTGTAACCATAAAACAAAGATAAGTTATCACTACTAGTTTACTAATGAATAGTTTTAAGGAAATTGCTATTTAAATTTATTTAAAAAATCACTTTTTATTCCATAAGAAATCCAATACTGTTTCTTTTCAATTAAATTATCCAAAAATTTTTGAAAATCATTGTGCAGAATAAGTTACATTGGATTTTACGCATATTTTTTGAAATATTTGCGACAATATTTGTAAAACAAAAATATTATTTCATTTATTTAAATTAGAAAAAGGAAGCTTTAATACATTAGATGCATTGTCGAGTAAATATTCAAATCCAAAATCCAAAATAATAGTAAAAGTATTACAAATAAATGTGTCAGGTATATTTTCGACAATTTGTGGATGAAGCCGATGTTGCATTGATAACTTTACTAGTTAATTACCTGAAAAATAGATAAATAAACAAATTATTGAATAATAAAAGCGATATTATGTGCAAAATAAATAGTACAACACATCAAAATATATAAAAATCTGACGATTTGTTCGTCGCAAGTACGTAAATAGTATGTAAGCACTTTTTTTCCGTACAACAATTAAAAATCCTGTTTACCTTTACGTATATCATATATCATTCGCTAAATTGATACGATTACAATATTTATCAATATAACGCGACAACGACGGTGCTGTTGTATGTATGTATAATAATTCAATTTTTTGTCGTGTAACGTACGTGCAAGTGTAACAATCATGCCGTGCAGTCGAATGGTTGTACAAGAAGGCAAGGTATGCGTTTTCAAATAAATGTTCTCAGCGTTTGTGTTCGCGATAATGTTATCGGAATTAATCAATCGAAGAAGGAGGTCAGTATGCGTTCCGTTTATTACAAAGATGAATTACATAATTTTTTTCGCTTCGGCTCGATGTGATGCGATGGAGGAAAAGTGTGCCTTCAATTCCGGAATTGCGCGGAAAGCGTAGGAATTCGTAGGCGCGCAAAAGGAAGCAGCATTACGCAATATATTTAGATTGATAAAAAAACATACACACTAACTAACACACGCACTAACATTGAGCAAAATGATTTAATTTGTTTGTGTTTGTAATAATTAAACGCACGCAAAACTTTACGCATTTAAATTTAGCAGCCTATACCACATCGACAAAAACGAACGTGTAATTTATCTTACATGTATAATTTTATACTTCACACGTGTTCGGCTTTATTTTTCACACCAAGAAATTGCTGCTAAATGGAGTTTTCAACATAAACAATTTGAATACATTTTAAAACTTTAATTATATCGCGATTTCCAGCCTTTTGTACAAACTCAACATTTCCATTTCGCTTTGAAACATTATTCGCTATTTATAATATTTATGTTTATTGCAAGTATCAATTATCGATTAATTAACAACATGCAGTTTTTTCGGAATAGTATTTTTGTTTGCTGTTTTTTTTTCATCAACCTTGACATGTGTAATTAATCGCATTGTAGGCAACCAAATTCACATTCACTTTTTCTTTCAACTGGCGCGCAACTTTCGTAAAGTAGTGATGGTGACCCAGGCCGCGAAATTTCGTTCGTGAACTTGAATTTGGCTAAAAAAATGACGCAATTTTTTTCGTACGTAATGTGTGTGCGAATTTCGCATCGCACGCCTTCGTTGCACTCCAATTACGTAACGTAGTGCACGGCGTGTTTCAAAGTCATTAACACCTGTTCGAATTCGCTTTTAACGTTAGGTTAGGATTATTAGGCGAGCAGCATATTGCGGAAGGTGTGCGCATTCGAATTTACCTGTAAAACGCGAAGAAGGATGGAAACGAATGGAAGGAAGGGAGAAAGTGAATGTGTGTCAGCGACTACTTTCACTCGACGGATTCACAATATGCTTGTGTTGTTTCCAGTTTGAAATTGACCGTCCAAATTCATGGCATGAATTTAGTTATTTAGATGTAGCGTATCGAATGAATTTGGCTTTATGTACACATTTATCTAAATTGAATGCGTAAGATAAAACTATATTAATTTAATGACGTTATTTATTTTAATTTCAATTTCAATTAGCTTCACATTTTCTAACTAATTTTCCTCGGGGTCCAAATGTATAGTAATAAGCCGCGTGCTTGTATAGGAGCGCATTAAAGTTTTTGTAGTTGCATAATAACTTTTGTAATTGTAAGTAAATAATGTTTCTCTCAAAAGACTTGCTAAGGGTTGTTTTAATTAATTAAAATCTAAATTTATCGCAAATACCAAAAATATTTTTAGTAGACTAATGCGCGTTTTAATAAGTATTTTAGATGATAAAACTAAGTTTAGATTTTAATCATATATGGGTTCGAGTGTATTTACATCATAAAAATTATATCTTATACTTTCCTAGTATCCAAAACAAAAACTTTACAAAATTATGAAGCATTTTTGTCTAAGATTCATTAATAATATTCTTTCTAAGAGCGCACTAAAGTTTTCGTTACTATATAATAACTTTTGTATGGAATTTCGCGTTCTAATCATAAGTATTTTTTCTCTCAAAAGAATTAAATTATTTGCATCAAATTTATTTGACTTGCTAAGGGTCGTTTTATCTTAGTACCTTGTAGTAACTAATTAAAATCTAAAATTATCGCACATACAAAAATATGTTTAGTAGACTAATTTCAATAAATATTTTAGATCATAAAACTAAGACAACATTAGATTTTAATCATTCGAGTGTATTTACTTCATAAAAATAGTATTTTGTACTCTACTAGTATCCAAAACAAAAACTTTACAAAGTTATGAAGCATTTTCGCCTAAAACTTATTAACAATATTCTTTTTAAGCCGCATCTAAGAGCGCACTAAAGTTTTTGTAACTGCATAATAGTTTTTGTATGGAATTTCGCGCTCTAATCATAAGTAATTTTTCTCTCAAAAGAATTTAACTACTTACATCAAATTTATTCGACTTGCTAAGGGTTGTTTTATTTTAGTAACTTGCATTAAGTGATAAAAATCTAAGATGACCACACATACAGAGAATATGTTTTGACGACCAATGAGCCTTTCAATAGGTGATAAAACTAAGATAACTTTAGATTTTAATCACCTATTTATTTACTTGATAAATATTGTATTTTTACTCTTCTAGTATCCGAAACCGAAACTATACACCATCTTTAAATATATTTGTTTAGCAGTTTTGAATATAAATGCATAAATCATGCAGTTTTTTAACTGGATGACCAAAATTAGGACGCAAATGTAGGAAACTACGATTAACTTATTGAATATTTATATTTAGGCTTATTTTAATCTGCACGTGTTTAATTGTACTAACGCTATGTTATAATTTTAACATTTTAGTTTATAACTCCAATGATGAACATGAATTATGTTTGGTACATTTACGTCCTAATTTTGGTTATCCAGACAGCTTTAATTAAAAAATGCGTTAGAAAATATATTGCCAAATTTAATATATTATTTGTTTTCAATAATAATAAGTATTTATTTAACAAAAATAACAATAAAAGCACGCGAAAAACCCAAATTTGTGGGATCACCAGAATCATTTTTTTCAATTTTTGCAAGCAAAGAAATTCAATAAGGCGAAAAATTTGGAAAAGTGATCGGATTCATTTGTATGCGACTGTAATTATATAAATAGTAAACAATTTATTAATTTACAATCATTTTTATGCGTTAGATAATTGTTTTTTGGATAATATTTATAAGTATGACGATATCAAATAGGTTTACATTGTAATTTTGTGTATTTTTTAAAACGTTAGTTACATTTATGCGAGTAAACAGTTTTGAAATTTGTATTTGGTTAAAGCTGCGTACGCGCATATCGATTTACATTTATATATGTATGTATAGTATACAAGTATTTTGCGCAAAACTTTCTCCGTCAGCTGTTCGCCTAATCCAAAGATATGAAAATGCCGCAGGTGAATTCAACAATATTGACTTTTTCAAATTTTGACAACAAACAATTGCAACAGTTGATTTTAGGTAAATGTCGACGAGGCGTTGAACGCGCCCCTAACGAACCGTACGTGTCGCTCAATTACCCCCCACATTAATGAAACGAACATAATACGACCGTTTCATTTACATGCCGGCCGAGGAAGGTACGGCTCGGAAAAATCAATAGTCCGCACTAGGGGTGGCAATGAGCTGCGCTTTTCCCTGCTCGCCTGATCGGAAGGGTAAGAAAATTCTTACCTAGACGGCGTGGAAGCGTCGTGGCGGTAAGGGTTGCAATTTCCCACATCGCCCGCTCTGTACTGTTCGCCTGGCGCGAAGGGTATTCGCGGCTTTACCTACCCCATATGGAATGCTGGACGCAATCGATGCAGGCTGGAAAATCGCATTTACCGTTCATCAGCCGCACCAATGATGGCTAGCTATATAAGATATATCGATTCGACCGCTTGCTTGATGCGCGATGCTTGAGCGGTTTCCTTACGTGCGATTACTTACCTACCACACTGCGAAACGGTTTGTAGCCGAATTTTATTGCCCAAACGCTACGTTATGAAACCTCTTCGGTGGTTTAATCTCCTAATATTTGAAATGTAATAATAACCCGAAATACGACCCCGCACAAGGTTATAAACATTTATTGCGCTAAAAACTCACTTTTTATAGTTTTTATCGGCAATTTCGTATTAACTACACATTCAATACAAAGCGACCCGTTTAATTGACTTGATTTCCAAGTTTCAAACTGCCAAACTTTTTAAAAGCGATTAAAAATTCACAATGTTTGTGATTTTTGTTTTACTTGCTGCTCACAATCAAAGTAAATTTTAATACAATTTAATTTATATATTTATATTTTATATTAATTACACATTCAATACAAAGCGACCCGTTTAATTGACTTGATTTCTAAGTTTCAAACTTCCAAACTTTTTAAAAGCGATTAAAAATTCACGGATGTTTATATTTTTGTTTTACTTGCTGCTCATAATAATCAAAGTAAATAGGTACAATTTTACTATACAATTTAATTTATAGTATATACTAGTAGTTTTTAACCAGTCAACGTTTCATTTATTTCAAATTTGATTGACAAGGAATTAAAGCTATTTAATCTTATAGAAAATAAACGATCGTTTCTGGTTGTTGTTTCATCGTTCATTCACATTAACAAAAAAAAAGTTACTTGAATACAAATAATTATAGCGTTTGAATTAAAAATCACTGAGTGGTGGTAATTAGCATACATTACAGAGAATAATCTTAATTTAACAAAAAGCAAATATGTGTGCAATTATCACATCAAATAATAGAAGTTATTTTATTTTATTGTTGTTGATGATATCTTGACAGACATGTATCAAAAATTGTGTTAATTAATTCCTCTAATTCTATTTTTTCAATTATTTAAAGTTTATTAAACTTTGTTATAATTAAAATAGTGCTGATTGTGTTGAAATATGAGTAGATACATATAATTTGTTGAGTTTTTGTTGACAGCGAAATTATAAACTTATTCACTGACGGCGATTGTTTATTAAATTTGCGAACGCACATACAAAACGCTGATTAGTTATTACAATAACCGCCTATTATAATCGATAATCGCTGCTAATTAATAACGATCGTGAATGGAATCATAAAACGAGTATCGTGAAAAATAGCAATATTGAAAGCCAGCGAGCGAGCGCTGAAGGGATGAAAATGTAATTATCGAACGCCGCGCAAGTAGGCAAAGCGCAACAACCTGGAGATTAATAGCGCATTTTGCATTTCGCTTTTAGCGAAGAATGCAATATACCACAAACTGCGATGGGCGCGCTTTAATTATTCCTCTTCTCACATTATTTATGAATGTGGTACTTGTTAAAATAACAATACGTGTATAGGGTACCCGTACGAAATCATTCAGCGCGCTCGGTTATTAATTGATTTTTTTCCTGAAATAATACAAGGAAACGAATTGTTATTAATCATCAATCGTAAAGTTGCAACCAACCAACGATGTTAATTCATCATATCATCACAATACGAATTGTTTGTTAATTGTTTTTATTCCTTCTTCTGTGTGTGTGTGTGTGTGTGTTGATTAATATCATACTATTTCTTGGTTTTTCTTTCTGTTGCAGGTCGCCTGTACTGTTAGTTTTAGTTTACTTTGCAATATTTGTAGATAGTTATAGTCACGTAAGTATTTTACATCATGGAATGTTTATTGTTAATGCAACAATTACGAACAAAACGATGCGTATCGTCAAATAATTAACAATAAAATAAATTTAGTTAATTATCGTGAGTGAGTGAAACTTGCATTATGGCAATGTCAAAACTGAGAACCTTGAAAATTACCAATATTACCAAAGACAATGCATGTTAATTAATGCCGATAATCAATTATTACTTACAACAAATGGATAATTGTTGTTTTTGGTGCGCTTAACAATAAAATGCATTTATTGATTGATTGTAGTGATTGATGATTATACATTTCCTGTTTCGTAGCATATCAGACATTATAGAGATCGTTTCAAACGGCAATACGGCGCTAATTTATATCTGCCGGGTAGCTATGTGACCGATAATAATGATCCGGAAGGTGGACCGTGGCAGGATTGGTCGTCGCCGAGTCCTTGCAGTCGTTCATGCGGCGGCGGTGTCTCAACGCAATACCGCTCCTGTACGCCCGGATATCAGTGCCATGGACCAACGAAGCGTCATTTTTCGTGCAATACGCAGGTGAGCGTTCACTTATATGTTGAATCGGGCGCAAAACATTTAACCTTGATTTTGATTTCAACCTTGAACTCTCGTTGAAAGAAAGCGATACCGAATTGTATTTCCTAATGGTCACATAAAAGAAACCGCATCAGATTTAAAACTTTATTATTATTAATTGGTGCTATGATTTTCTTTATAATTACTCTTCTAGGATTGTCCGGATAATGCCGATTATCGTGCCCAACAATGTTCTGAATTCGATAATGTGCCATTTGATAACGTTTACTACCAGTAAGTTATATTATTACATAAAATAGAATAAAATTGGATAATTTAATAGTTAATAAAGAAGAAATACTGACTGCAGTTTCAACTTTCGTCATTATCAAAGCTATAAATAGTTTATAAACAAATTTGAAACAAAATTGATTAGTGATAGTATAGACCAGGAATGGCAAACATTTTTCACTGATCGTGGCACAAATTTAAAAAAAAAATCATCATGAAATTATTAATGTGTTCAGTTTAGAGTTAACAATCTACTTGTGATTTATACAAATAAAAATAGACAATTCGCACTAGAAGGAACAACTTTGCTGTAAGTTCAAAGAATAAAGGCATCGGGATCTAAATTGAAAAGCCTCTATAAATTAAGGGTTATGTGCAGGAATCGCATTCAAATTTCGGAAATATAACTATAAAGCGATTTTGCAAACTAGTTAGCATTGCAGTTTTTAAATCAACTGTAAAACCTCAGTACGTAGATTGCAACGACATTGGTTAGGTTATTTATTTCAATGAACTGCAGCAAATTTAAGCCACCATTTAAGCAATCTTTTATAAATGATTTCAGCCGACAGATAGATATTATTTTGCGTGCCATGAAAATTGTATAAAGTGTCATCTATAACCCGCCTGCCATAGGTTCGCCATCACTGGTATAGACCACAGATTATAACAAATTTGAAACAAAATTGATAAGTGGCGAACTTGATAGGTCGCTTTGGTCATTCATGGACCTACCCTTGATTTAGTAATAGTAAAACTATACCAAGTATTACTTCTTTATTAAATATTAATGAGTTTTAGTGAAAGTAAAAACCTCTTCAATCAATACATCAATGTATAATTTAATAATTTATAAAGAAGAAATACTAACTGCAGTTTCGACTTTCGTTATTATCAAAGCTATAAATAGTCTATAAACAAATACTACAAATACTATAGGTTACAACAAATTTGAAACAAAATTGATAAGTCATTCATGGACCTACCCATGATTTAGTAATAGTAAAACTATACCAAGTATTTCTCCTTTATTAAGTATTAATGAAAGTAAAAATTATATTAAAGTTGTATAACTAATAAAGTGTTTTTTAATAGATGGGTGCCATATACGAAAGCTCCAAATCCATGTCAATTAAATTGTATGCCAATAGGAAAGCGCTTCTATTTCAGACATAAGGCGAGCGTGGTTGATGGTACACGATGTAATCTAGAAGAGTTTAATGTTTGTGTGGAAGGCGAATGCCAAGTAAGTGCTTTTTTCATCCTCCATTCTAAAACTCGGTTAAGTTGGCTGATAAATATGTACTTAAAGTAACATTAAAATGTTAATTTACTGTTTAAGTAAGTGATGTAAGAGAGTGAGAAGAAGGTCGATAGCATTCATTTTTATTTTTTGTTTGTTTCTTTATTGCGTAGCCCGTTGGTTGTGACATGATGTTGGGCTCAAATGCAAGAGAAGATAAATGTAGAATATGTGGCGGCGATGGTAGTAGTTGCAATACGGTAACAGGACTCTTGGATATGGATGATTTAAAACCCGGTTCGTACTGAGATACATAGAAAACTTGCCATTTTTTTATTCAATATAAAACCATATAATCATCATCATTCGTGCATTTTGCATTCAATCACTTAATGATTTCTTTCTAGAAATGTTGTTGAATTAATAAGCTGTCAGCGTTAAAAGCATGAATCTCTACACTTTATAAATCATTCTATTCAATCAATCAATTTTGCTAATACTTTTTTTTTCTGTTATTTTTTCGCAGGCTACAACGATATTTTATTAATACCTGCTGGTGCGACGAATATTAATGTGCGGGAACGACAACCATCTAATAATTATTTAGGTAATTTACAATTCATCTTTATTAGTTTTCTTGGAATTTTTCGATACCGATTTTTTTACACTGACTTAAAGCACACGACGCGCACAATAAGCGTATATTTCCTCAATAAACTTTTCTTATTATATGATAACTCAAGATTAGTTATTAGAATTAATTGCTGTTTTTATTATTTGCCGTTGTCGCATGCATTGAACGTTAACTTAACGTTAAAACAATATTTAATACCGTTATGAAATATCGAATTGGAATTTCGCTTAAAAAGCGCGCCTCTTCGTTTTTGGATTTTAAATAAATGAAAGTAATTAATCAGTCTGCTACTGACTTACGATTAAATTACAGTAATATACAAATATGTTGTAATTTCATATTATTTAAAATAATTGATTAATTTCATTATGGATACATTTATTAAGTTATGCTTTTACTTAAAATTAAATTATAAACTGTTTATATATGATTAAAGCAGGAAATTAATTACTAATATTACTTACTTTAAATGGCACACTTAGGTATATGTATTTATAGAGTCCATTTCATTCAAAAATATACATTGGATAATTAATCTTAGGCAATTTATTATTTAGTATCTTCACGAGATTCTTAAACATTAAATTTTTGATATACAACAGATTTTTCTTTTATTTGCTATATTTTTCAATGATTTTTCGACATAATGAGAAAGTTCGATAAAAAGGTTTATGGAAAATGCCAAACATCTAAGTAAAATCGGAAGAAAATTCCCTAAAGTTCACACAATGTCTTAGAATTGTGGAAATTTAAGTAAGTGCTAAAGAAGTAAATTGCATAGTTGTAAGTACTCCGAAATTGCAATGATAAAAGTTATAATTGAAATGTCATTGAAATTTAATCTATAGTGTATTTCATTCAAAGGTAAACATAGGAAATATATGTACAATTCACATCTATTTTTTTAGTGTATCCACGAGATTCTTAAATATTAAATGTTTGATAGAGATTTTTCTTTTATTTCCCATATTTTTCAATGGTTTTTCTTTGATTTTCGACATAATGAGAAAACTTGATAAAAAGATTGATAGAAAATGCCAAACATCAAAGAAAAATCGGAAGAAAATGCTCTAAAATTCACACAAAGTTTTAGAATTGTGGAAACATATAAGTACTAAAGAAGTAAATTACATGGTTGTACTATGTCATTGCAATGATAAAACTGATAATTCATCAAAATTTAATCTACAGTGTATTTCATTCAAAGCTAAACATAGGAAATAGACAATCTACATCAACTTTTTTAATATTTCCAAGAGATTCTTAAATATTAGATGTTTGATAAAGATTTTTCTTTTATTTCCCATTCCAATCTCCTAAAAATGTAATGTTTAAGAAGAGATACTAAAAATTATTTCCTATATATGTATATTTCATGAAAGATAATGATTTTAGCTGTCCGAAATACATCTGGCCATTATTACTTGAATGGAAACTGGCGCATTGACTTCCCGAAACGCTTAGATTTCTCAGGATGCACTTTCCATTACAATCGATATCCGCACGGATTTCCCGCGCCGGATTCAATAACATGCGTTGGACCAACCGATGAGCCGCTATTCATTGTGGTATGTCATATAATATATAATATAACAAAAGCGCATACCAAGCTTATTAAAACGTTGTTGTTGTTGCTATGTATAGCTTCTATTGCAAGATACGAACGTGGGCGTTGAATACGAGTACAGCGTGCCTAGAAACATAATTGCAAACACCGAAAACGAAACGTACGCATGGACTTTCGATCAATTTACGCCTTGCACGTCAACATGCGGTGGAGGTAAAATAATGAGATAATGATTTTTTGGTGCACCGGAGTATATGTGAATATTTTAGGTGTGCAATATCGTAATGTTTCATGCGTGAGCCGGCGAAATCTCGAACCGGCTGATCCAAGTTTATGCGATCCAAGCAATCGTCCATTCGAACAACAACGCTGCGGTGAGCAGCCTTGCGAGGCGAGATGGGTGGCGAAGCCATGGGAGAAATGTTCGGCACCTTGCGGCGTAGGTGGATCGCAGCGTAGACAAATTTATTGCGAGCAAGTGGTTGCAAATGGTGTTGCCAGTATTGTCGACGATGAACAATGTTCCAACGTGCAAAAACCACCTAGCGAACAGCCGTGTAATCAAGGCGCTGCATGCGCCGAATGGCACGTCGGACCTTGGATGCCTGTACGTTATAATATTTATTTAGTTTTACTTTTATTGGTTAATTTTTACAACCTTAATATATCACATTGCTGGCGCTGCGTTTACATTAACACATAAAATGAGTTATTTTACTTTGATATGTGATGAAACTCGAAGCAATTACAAAATTGCCATCATTTTTAACACAAATAAATAAAATAAAAATAATTTGTTGTTATTAAATTATAGTGTGATCATTTATGCGGCGATGGTGTTCAAACGCGCACGATAACCTGCTATCGTAAAATAAACGGCAAGATAGAGGTATTAGATGAGGGGCAATGCGTGGAAGAGAAACCGGAGGCTGAAATGGCTTGCAATATGCGACCGTGCGAAGGTGTCGATTGGGTGACATCTGACTGGACAGGCGTACGTACTACAATTGCATGCTATTTTAATACTATATATTAACATCGCGTTTTTATAGTGCGACAAATGCGGTTTAAGTTCGGAGACGCGCCGAGTGCAATGCGCTACAGCGAAGGGCGAAGTGTACCCTGACGAATTGTGCGACACCGACGAGAAGCCCGACAGCGAGCACGAATGCGAGAACGCGGTAAGCGAATGCGAGTACGAGTGGTACGCATCGCAATGGAGCGAGGTATTTGATAATTTAACATCGCATTGATGGCATTATGTATAATTACATTGTATTTTTAGTGCTCGGCGAAATGCGGCAACGGAGTGCAGACGCGCAAGGTATTTTGCGGAACGGTCGATCTACAAAAGGCTGAAGATGACAAATGCGATCCTGATAAGAAGTACAATGCGACAAAGGATTGCGTCGCCGAAATGGAGACGTGCGCTGGCGAATGGTTTAGCGGACCGTGGAGCAAAGTAAATACATTCCACATTATATTAGTTAAATATGGTTATTACGTTTTATGATTACAGTGTTCGAAGGAGTGCGGAGGCGGTGAAAAGACGCGTAGAGTGATTTGTATGCACGAAGACGCAACGGTCGCAGTCACTGAATGCGATGCTGATGCAATTCCATTGAGTTTGGAGGCGTGCAACTCACAAGCTTGTGATAAAGGTATAGAAAATTAAACGTTTTGAATTAGGTACTAATTTGAAATTATTATTAGACGAAGTACTACCAGTTGAACCCACAAAACCAGTAAGTGTGACGGACGACGAAACCACAGAAACAACGGATGCGATGGATAGAACGACCGAAGCCTTTGGAGGCACAATGGTTACCGACGATGACTATGAAATTGTCGAGACTGATGATTGTGATGACGGTGAATGGGTTGATGAAGACGAAGAGGAGGAGGAGGAAGAAACCGAAGCAACTGTATGACATAAATTAATCCATCAATTGAGATGAATGTTAATTTTTGTAAATAATATTTACAGGAAGCATCTAGCCCATTAGGTTCAAGCACAGAATCAATGTTTACTGATGTATCCACCGAAGCATCGTTAGCAACCGATGATTTAATGTTGAGCGACTCTACGGGCACCGGAGAAGAAACGGAAAGCACTGTATCGATGGAGACAGGTTCCGGTGAAGGAGAAACATCAATGACTGTATCTGGAGCGACTGATGAAGGTTCAGGTGATGAAGAAATATCAACTGAGAGCTCGAAGGCAAGCGAAGGCGAAGACACGGCAGAAACTAAAGCATCTGGTGAAACTGACGCAACATCAGAATCAATGACCGATGTATCTGGTGCAAGCACTGAATCATCGAAGATGGATTCCGATGTAACTGAAACTAGTGAAACGGGTGGAAGTAGTGAGGGTACTGAAAGCAGCGTCATGATGAGCGGCGAGACAAGCGAAGCCGGAACAGATAGCAGCGATATGACAAGCGAGGATTCAGCAAGTAGTCAAGTTACCGACGCCAGTTCAGAATCAAGCGATATGACTAGCGAAACAACCGACAGCAGTACTGAGACAACAGAATCGACCAGTGAAGAAACAAGTAGCACTGATAGCAGCAGTTCCTCTGCGGAAAGCGATGCCACAACAGCAGATTCGAGTGATATGACAACTGAAGCATCGACATCAAGCGATGTAACAACTGAAGATTCATCAGATTCCTCGAGACCAACAGTGCCTGACGTTGATGGGGAAGGCGACCTACCGCAAGAGACCACTGAAGAGCAAGAATCGGGCGCTACTGATGAAAGCGGAGCAACTGATGGTGATAAATCAACTGAAAGCACCATTGAATTCACTGGATCGACTGAAGCTGAAATAACTGGTTCGACAGAGTCTACGATCGAATTTACAGGTAGCACGGAGAGCACGATTGAATTTACTGGCTCGACCGAGTCGACGACCGAATTCACTGGATCAACGGAATCAACAACCGAATTCACAGGCTCTACGGAACAAACCAGCGAATTCACTGGTTCAACCGAGATGGGTAGTGAAATGACAACGGAAATGAGTGGATCCACTGATATATGGTCGAGCGTCACGGAAGTTTCAGGCTCAACACCTTGGGGTGTTACTGAAATCACAGAAGAAATATTCACGCCTAAGATGCGTAAGTGCAAGAGAAAGAAGCAGAAGGATTGTAAGACGACGCAATATGGATGCTGTCCTGATAAGATGACACCGGCTGAAGGTCCCTTCGACAAAGGCTGTCCGATGCCGAAAACGTGTAAGGAATCGAAGTATGGTTGTTGCGAGGATGGCGTGTCGGCGGCAAAAGGTAAGAAGTTTAAGGGATGCCCGGCAACGCATTGCGAGGAGTCACTGTTCGGATGTTGTTCCGATAAGAAAACGCCAGCGCAAGGTGAGAATGAAGAAGGTTGCCCGCCGCCACCTCCGAAATGCTTATCAACACGCTACGGTTGCTGCAAAGATAATGTCACAGTGGCGAAAGGACCGAAGTACAAGGGATGCGAAAAACCAAAGGATAAAGTGGATTGCGCTAAATCAAAGCACGGTTGCTGCCCAGATGGTAAAACCGTTGCCAAAGGCGCGCACTTCAAAGGTTGCGATATTAAGTGCGCTGAAAGCCAATTTGGCTGTTGTCCGGACGGTACCACAGCGGGTAATTGATTAATACTTCATCATGTTGAATAATAGCAGTACATTAATTTTAATTATAGCTGAAGGTCCAAATTATAGAGGCTGCAAAATGCCATGCTCCGAAAGTCCGTTCGGTTGCTGCGAGGATGGAGTTACGCCAGCGCACGGCTACAGTCGCGAAGGATGCTGTTTGTCATCGCCATATGGATGCTGTCCAGACAACATTAAATCAGCTGAAGGATCAAATCTTGAAGGTATTAATAACTCATAAAAAAGCGTTGCAGCGATAGTTATGTACAATGCGGATTTAATTACAAGGTTGCGGCTGTGCGTATTCGCCGTATGGTTGTTGCCCCGATAATTCAACATCGGCACGAGGTTATAATAATGAAGGATGCGGTTGCGCGTACACCGAACATGGATGCTGTCCGGATAGTTACACACCTGCTGCCGGACCCGAATTACAGGGTTGTTTGTGCCATACTTATCAATTTGGTTGCTGTCCGGATGGCGTTAGCGTTGCTAAAGGACCTCACCAACAAGGTATTTAAGCATAATAATATATTTCTATTTCAAAAGAGAAGTATAGTATCAGTGTAAATAAAAATCGATGGTTTCTTATTTAAAATCATGTACTATCGCCATCGACGAAAAAAGATTGTCCTGATTTGGGTCTACCCTCATCCCTTCGATGTTTATAGCACCTTCTGTGGAGAATCAATACGGGCGTTCTAGATTAAATTGTAAATAGAATTCGCAACTATATTTTATATTAGAAAAGCAAATAAAAATTGATATTTTTGCTAGTTTCTCTACTGAAATAAACAAATTAAAGAGATAGATTAAAAGTGGTTGCGATATCTGTTTACATTTTATGGTAGAACAGAAGGGATCAGGGTCGATCCAAACCAGTCATTATTTTTTACGCGATGGCGATAGTACAAAAGAGACCACCTCCACTAGCACTATACTTCTCCCTCTTGAATCCATTTGCAGAAGGCTCATTCAAATTTCAACAAAATAATTTTGTTTCTTTTTTCACTAATATTTATGGCAATATTACAAAAATTCAAATATTTTTCAAGGATGTGGATGTAGAAACACCGAATTCGGCTGTTGCTCAGACAATCAAACACCGGCTCATGGACCAAATATGGAGGGATGCGATTGCGCTTCAAGTCAGTTCGGTTGCTGCTTGGATGGTGTTTCAGAAGCGACAGGCGAGAACTTCGCCGGTTGCGATGAAGAACCGCCAGAGAATCTACAAAGCGGTTGTTCATTACCGAGAGAGCGTGGTTCATGCCGCAACTTTACTGTTAAATGGTACTTTGATATGGAGTATGGTAGCTGCTCGAGATTCTGGTATGGAGGCTGTGAGGGCAATTCGAATCGCTTCAAATCGCAGGAGGATTGTAGCGCAGCGTGCGTCAATCCGCAAGGAAAGGATCGCTGTAAATTACCAAAAGTCATTGGTGCTTGCGATGGATATTATCCGCAATGGTATTATGATAAGGATAGGAATCATTGTGCGCAGTTTAAATATGGGGGATGCTTGGGCAATAACAACCGATTTGAGACGAATGAAGAATGTATTAAGGAGTGCGTTGTAGATCCACGCGTTGGTAATGGAAAATCTTGCATAGACTACAACACTTTATTGATTAATTTTAACTATAGATGCCTGCGACCAACCACAAGAAGCTGGACCATGCCGTGGCCAATACTTACGCTGGTACTTTAACAATGAAACATCACGTTGCGAACAATTCTATTACGGTGGCTGCCAAGCGAATAGCAATAACTTCCCAACCGAACAGGCCTGCAACCAGCAATGCGCCGCGCCAAATCGTAAAAAGGGTAATTAAACTATCTCATATCAAATCTAATACTTATTAATGTTGGTGTTGGTTATGCATGTGTTTTAATCTTGTATTTAAAAATCATCATTTAGATCATTGTTCATTGCCGCGTGCACAAGGTACTTGCGGTGAACGCGAACCGCGTTGGTACTTTGATGCATCCGAAAAACGTTGCATGCCATTTTATTACTCTGGTTGCGATGGTAATGGTAATAACTTTGTTAGTCAAGACCAGTGTGAAGCTGATTGTCCACAAGAGATACGTAAGTCTTAGACGAAAATGCTTTTGTGCTGTTTCGCATCAATATAGTTTAGTGAGCTTTGCTTTTTAAATCTTTGATTAAGTCCAAATACTTATATCATTCATTTATTAGCGAAAGACACCTGTCATCTACCAGCTGAGATTGGTGAATGCGGCAACTACGTGGAGAAATGGTACTGGGATACAACATACAAAACGTGCCGACAATTTTATTATGGAGGCTGTGGTGGTAATGGCAACAACTTCGATACGGAAGATGCTTGTATGAAACGATGCGAACATGTACCGACTCCTGCACCCGAACCGCAAGTTCCAGCTCAATCAGGTACGTAGATATCATCGCTCAATTATTATTATAAATAATTCATTTATGTTGATTATGATTAAAAACTGCAGAGTAAACCAAAAACTTCAAATTTGCATCGCAACTGCCAATTCTTGTAATTATTGTATCTTTCAATGAATAATTTATGTTATTAGTGGAGGCGTGCTTCCAACCGAGCGATTCGGGACCATGCCGCGACAATTCCGAACCGAGATGGTTCTACGATCGTGACGGCGTTTGCAAACAATTCATGTATGGAGGCTGCGAGGGCAATGGCAACAACTTCCGAACATCTGAAGAATGTGTGGATGCATGCGGAAATATTCAAGGTATCTTAAATCGATTGATAATTAATTAACAGTTTATTTAATTAATTAAAAATTATTAGATCTCTGTACATTGCCGAAAGTTATCGGGCCATGCAACGCCGAGTACGATCAGTATTATTACGATTACAGTTCTGATAGCTGCATGTCATTCAAATACGGCGGCTGCTTAGGAAATGCTAACAGGTTTAATGATATGGCAAGCTGCGAACAACGATGCAAAAAGGGACCGATTACAGCAACGAGAGCACCTGAACCATACTGTAAGTAACATTTTATATAGTTCTTCAATAATTATAAATCAGCCCTGTTCATAAAGATATAAACTTGATAATGCTGCGATTATACATCGAATTGCTTCTAAATACTACTGAGATTTTTATAAATAGACTTTCTTTTTGCAACAATGCTACACTAATACATATATAAAAACGCATAATTAATATATTATAACAAGAGTGGACATGTTCGTGGAGGTAAGTAGCTGCAGATAGAAACTATGCTGTTATCAATTAATACACGATGGTCTAACGTTTCGACAACAATTCGAGAAAGACTGTAACATGCATAAAACTGATTTGTTACTAAATGTTTAATAATGCAGATCCTGATGACCATGACGAAACGAGAATCTGCTACTATCCAGTCGATCCTGGAAACTGCACAGGCAGCATGGCTGCATACTACTACGACGCGAATATGCAAAAATGTGCAACGTTCCAATACACGGGATGCGGTGGTAACGCGAATCGATTCACCAGCGAGGAACAATGTCAGCGTCAGTGCGGAGAATTCAGAGGACATGATGTCTGCCATCTACAACGCGATGCAGGACCATGCCGTGGATATTTTGCCAAAGTTTACTACGATTACGAGGCGGGACAATGTATGAACTTCGTGTACGGCGGTTGCGGCGGAAATGGAAATCGATTCAGCTCGATTGAGGAATGTCAGAATATTTGTGTGCTACGCGAAGAACAACGTCCGAATGTATCCAACACAGGTAATGAGATGTTAATCTTTAGTATCTACTAGTTAATATATTAATCTTGTGTAATGAACTTGTTTGTTAAAATGATGATTTGTGTTTAGAAATATGCAGATTGCCTTTGAATGTTGGAACATGTAACGAACACAACCACAAACGTTGGTATTTTAATGATCAAACAGGAGAGTGCACTGCATTTATTTATAGTGGTTGTGGCGGCAACTTCAACAAATTTAAGAGCTATCAGGAGTGTTATGACATTTGTAGGGAATATATGACGTATCCTCCTCGTAAGTGTAGATGGAGTAGATGTAGTTTAGAAATCATCTACACGCACTTACATTTGAAACATTTCACCATTCATTATTAACACACATATATAACAAAAACAACATCTAGAATTTTATTAATTCAATCCTGTGTTTTATAGAGAATGAAATTGATGCGCCAGAGGAAGAGCACCGTTGCGATCGTTTGATGCGAGAATGCCACACGCTGCAATGTCCATACGGTGTACGCGCTACCGTTGATGAAAACTACTGCAACAAATGTAGCTGTTACAATCCATGCGATGGTTATGAATGTCCAGGCGATACACAATGTGCTGTTGACATTAACAACAACCGCGTAAACGAAGAGGATGAAACATTTATCGCTGTCTGCAGAGAAAGTATGATGTTCTCATACCTGGTACTAGTGAACACATTGCATTCATATATACTTATGTTGTAGTGAACAAGCCTGGTACATGTCCGGAATTACATCGTTCGGATGAACAATGTTATACAGAGTGTAGAAGCGATGCGGATTGTACGATGGATATGAAATGTTGCTCGACGGGATGTGGTACATCATGTATGGCGCCGCATTCGCATGTACCCGCTGAGCTGGTGACTTCTGGTTATCAACCGGCATACACTGAACCATCCGTTATGGCTGGATGTAAATTATCAATGATGAATTTATTTCAATGCGTTCTAATGCAAATTCATTTGCAGATTATCCACCAACAATTGATGAAGCCGTTTACGAGCCGGAAGTAATTGGACGTGAAGGTGAGGTAGCAACTTTGAATTGTGCAGTTAGAGGCAATCCGAACCCAAGAATATCATGGAACAAAGACAACTTAGTTGTATGTATCGCAATATTTAACTAATTTTAACATCGTTAATTTCTTTTGTTTAATTATAGATTGATGGAACGCAACCAAGGTATAGGTTACTCCTAGACGGCACTCTACAAATCATTACATTGCACAAAACAGATTCCGGTATTTATTTATGTACTGCCGATAATAACGTTGGACAACCGATTAGAAATCAAATTGTACTAAATGTAACAGGTAATGTTTTTTTATTAGATAACAAAACGCATGTTCTTGTGGTGTGGTGTAGTTAGTTAATTAACATTAACATATTGTTTCTTTGAATAACAACTAGATGGTGTTAACTTCCCTGCTAGAGTACTAGAAACGCCTGAGGAGGAGGATGTTATTGTATCTTTGGGCTCACCTGCATCTTTGAATTGCTATGCTTTAGGTTTTCCATTCCCCACTGTGACGTGGTGGAAAGACGACTCAATGATTCCATTAAAAACGAGTCAATATGAGCAACGTAAAGATTTCTCATTGCTAATTCATCGCGTGCAATTATCTGATCTGGGATTGTATACGTGCCAAGCCTACAATGGCTTGGGTAAAGCGACCAGTTGGACGGTAACGATACAAGCCCAAGGTCCTGTATATAGTAATAATCCCGATGATGCGAAATATATGCGATTTGTCGTCGATCCACCACAAAGACCACCCCAAACTGAACGACCACAATATCCTTATCGTCCTCACCCACCACCTCAACAAATTCCTCAGGTTATTCCTTATCAACCTCAACCCCAATATCGGCCAACGCCACAACCTTACATTCCGCAACCATACACCGAACCATCACCTGAAATTGATGCACGACCAGAACAGGGTGGTTATGGAAATGAATTCATTGGTATGCATGTTATAAAATATGTTTATACTAACTTAATACTAGGGTATTGTTCTGTATTTTGTAAATATGTTAGATACTAACATTCAGTTTGTTCGGCACGGTCGTTTGGAAATACTCCATAAGTTCCAAAATTAAATGCATGTTTGAAACTACGCATTTCTAGTTAGATTTAACTGATTTCGGACGACCTGGCTCGAACGAACTTAGTAATATTTGTTGTAGTAGAAAAAACTAATCAGTCAATGTTTTAATATGCATTAACAATAAGTAATGCGCCTAAATAATTGCATGGATGATTTTTAGTTCCTGTACGAACAAACATATCACTTCCACAAACAACATTTGGTGTTGGAAGTGATATTACCATACCCTGCGAAGTTGAAGGCAATCCACCTCCTCAAATTCAATGGTATAAAGATGAACAACCACTTTATCCCACGGAACACGTTGAGATTACAGGTAACTTAAATATTATACGAAATGAATTATAATTTAAATTGAAAATGCATTTTTCTTGAAGGAAATGTAATACATATTCGTCAAGCAAACCAATCCGCTTCTGGTATGTATCGGTGTGAAGCTTACAACCAATATTACAAATCAGATAGCGCTGTACGAATCACAGTTGATGGTACGATTACATATGAGATATGTTTTATATCACAATACTAATAATATGATTTTCAGGTGTTTACATTGATCCAAATTGTACAGATAATCCATTCTTCGCGAAATGTACTTTAATTGTGAAGGCACATTATTGCACTCACAAATATTATGCGAAATTCTGTTGCAAGTCGTGCACCCAAGCCGGCCAACTGCCATCCTATGGTCCTCATTTAGTATCAACAAATTTAGTATAAAGCAATTCTCTTAATTAATTGTAAGCAAACAAAAAAATGAATAATCCCTAGTCTCAATTATTTTACATACGTGCGAATTTATTATCATGAGATTTCAGTCCGCCATAAAATTTAGTTTGTTCAATTTAAAACGTGGACTGTTGAAATGATTCCTTTATAGATTTTAAATCTTTTTTTTTTCGTCTATTATTTTCCTCTTGAAATACTGCCGATGCTGTGCAATGTCTTTTTGTATTTGTGTATATAAATGTCTAATTAAATTCAATTTTTAATTGTATAAATTTTTTCAGAACGAGTAATGTGTTCGTATAATACGTTTACTAATATAAGTTTATACAAAACTTAGTAATAATAAAACAATGTATTTTTATTGATAACAGTTTGGTTTTTTTAATAATAAATACTCTCGTATACGATTATTACAAAATAATTCGTTTAAGCTTAAAGTGAAATAAATAGTTAATGAAAATGAAATTAAAGATGTTTTCCCAAATACCTCATTAGTAATAGATATTTAATCTAGATTTATTTCATTATTATCGACTAGTATAACATCGTCTTCGTTATCCGAATTTGTAATATCAATGGTATTATTTATTGCTTCTACGTTTGTATGATTACTTACAACATCTTCTTGCAAACGCATGCTTTCGAGTACATACAACGCCAATTTTTGCCACGCTTCCAGCATGACTTTGAAATTATTACGCGATTGAACTAGTATTTGCATACAAGGCTTTGCGTTCGTATAAAAATATTGATCTGAAATACCTCTCTCATAAAGTAAGGCCATAACATTACTAACAAAACTTACTCTCTTTGTTAATGGAAAAATCTAAATAATCAAGGAACTCGAATCTGGTTAACGTCCAGTACAATTTCCATGTCAATTGAAAATAAAAGCAGTCTTTCTTTGTATCAATAACATCTAATCGAAAAATGTCGTCTTGATTGTAAACTAAATTTACATTAGGCCCCAATTTTTGTATCATAAATGTTCCAATCGATTCTCTCTGAGAATGTAGACGAGAATACCATGCTAATATATGTATCGCATATAAAAGATCTCTTCTTCGTTGTAAATGATTGATGCAGGGTAATAGTTCTTGTTTAAAACGGCTATCTTTTCCCGTAATTTTAAGTTTTCGTATCGGCTCGTTTTTTTCCTAAAACCTTAACATTACTATTTGTAAGGGTGGATTGAGTGAGCTATTACTTACGAAACAAGATGCGGTTATCACGAAATTGTATAACATATTATGTATTCTGATATCGACGTTATATTGTTCAAATTTCATTTCGAAAAACTCTGGTAGGTCGACAACACTATTTACATTGTATTGGATCATGTCCTCTTGCGGAAGGGCAAATTTTTTGAAAAATTTACTAAGACCGTCCACACTGACAATTTCACAATCACCCATTATTTGTTATAAAGTAAAAATATATTAGTAAATAACTGAAGTTTTTGTAAATTTTTTCTAGGTATTTTTACATATGCCTATTACGATTTCCATGACATTTCTGATTCGGGCGTTTTCGTGTACATGCACCACATCAAAACTCATCTGTTTATAAATTTAAAATACAAAAATCTTATTAATGTTTATTAAAATTATTTTAGTATGTATAATTAATATTGCTTTTTTTATTTAACATACTTTGGTTTAATAAAGATATAAATATATAAATTGGTGTATACTTGGTCCAACTTGGTCGATTTATACGAAGTTGCCCGAATCGTATTTCACAGCATTGTTGCATTTGTGTTATTTATGTCTGGCATTAACTTATCAAAATTAAAATGTACGAAAACACCTAAATTCGAGTAACGTAATTTAATCAAATATTTCTTAAAGCAGTAATCAATTACGCCCTTTGCGTTAATAATAAATTATTAATATTAAACAGAGTTTATGTAATAAGCAACGTTGCTTTTTATTCCGAGCCTGACATCCTTCAAATAACAAGGATGATTTTGTCATATTTCAGTTTTCATCCAGATTTAAATAGTATTTGTAGTATTTAGCACATGTAATCGTGTCACTGATAATGTACGTATGTAAAACCATCCAGCAGTGTCAATAAATTATTGAAGAATTGAAAGGCGAATCATGTGGATATGATAAGGGACCAAAACAACAAGTTACTCATTATTTATGAAATAGTTTAATAAACCGTAAGTTCAATCAGTATTAGATACAAAAATGGGATATGATATAAAATGGATTGTGCCTACATTGAGGCACCCAACAAGACTATGGACGCTTGCAAGCTCGCTAACAATAACTGCTGTTGGGATTTTTAGCAAAATTTTAATTAGTAAGTCAAAGTTATGAATTAAAATTGATGTAATTTATTGAATCGTTTTAGAATTCTTTAATACTGCTAAAGTATATAATAGGGATGTGATGCTAACAGCATTGGATAATCGTCCGAATCATGTTCCACTAGTCACTGTTTCAAATCATCATTCATGTTTTGATGATCCTGGTATTTGGGGTAAATATCTATTTTGTTAAGTTATAGATTAAGTGCGCCAAGGTTAGTTTCTTTTCTAACGCAACAACAAAGGAATCAAGCGTCGCAGATGATTGTTGGTAATTGTGTGTTGCAATTTAGGTACATTAAATTGGCGAAATTTATTATCACCGTCGAAGATGCGTTGGTCGTTGGCAGCACATGATATATGCTTTACGCGCGGATTTCATGCTACATTTTTCATGTGGGGAAAATGTATTCCTGTGATACGTGGTGCTGGCGTTTTTCAACCGGCTGTCGATTTTTGCATAGAAAAATTGGCGAGCGGCGATTGGGTGCATGTATTTCCCGAAGGTAGGCAAAAAACACCACCGATTTCAAATTCAATCTTATTAACATTCATGTTTAAAAAGCATTTTGTTTAAATGTTTATTATTATCTATGTTGTTTTAAATAATTCCAATAATCATTCATACAATTTACAAGTCTAATTGTGCACGTTTGCATATCAACACAAATTAATCTAATTTTATGTCTATAGTTGTATTGTAATGAAAATCAAACGCTCGTTAATTTACGGTTCGCCGTTCTCCGTTTTATAAAAAAAATCCATTTGTCAGCTGGGTGAAAATGTTGTGAAAGTTGCTGCAACATTATAAAGTAGAGAAATTCTTCTGTACTAAATCACTGATAATATTTTGAAAACACAAAAAAACTTAGTAATGGCTTTTGCTACAAAACCAAATTTACATTAAATTAACAAAGGTTTTTGTCAACAACTTACAATAATGAGAAATTGTCATGCTGATGACTAGCGCGAAATTTTTGCCACATATTTTTTGTTGTTTCATTATTTTCCAAACTGAATAAACTTGTTGTAAAAGTTTTCCGCCTTCGACCATTAATTTCTCTCGCAAAATATGATGTAAGTAAAAACTATGCAATTACGTTGTTTATTATTCACAGCATTGATACTTTATTTACTATTTAATTACATATTTTTCTAAATTGAATTAATACCTTTACATTTCACCCATATTAACTCAATCAAAATTGATAGCGTATTGCAAACGCGTTGATTACGTTGTTGTTATTACATGTTTCGATCATTAGTACGCATAAAAGACAATTAATTACATATGCGAAAGAATATATTTTACATAACATAACGCTCATATTATTTTTTTGATGAAATCATTCAAAGTTATCCGCAATTTTTATGCAATTAATTACCTAATCGTTTAATTAGCATTCATTGCCAATATTTTTTATATACTTACATACATATGTTGAGCAATAAAAAAAATCATGAGGATGTGATATGAAGATAAGTTGCGGAAACATTGATAATGAGTTTGCTGTTTTTTTTAATATTATACATAGATATATTTCTACGTACGTAATTGAATTACAAATCATTTTTATTATATTATATTATTGTATATGTAATTTATTTCAATTCAATTATCTAGTTAGATCCATGATAAATAAAAAAGGGTGACGATAATAATTAGCTTATGGCGTATAATATTAGACAATTGTCATCGCATCAACGCGGAATGTAATTATAATAATAATATTGTCACGTAAGTCTTTTGTTTAGGCAGTTGGCTGCAACAAGTGAGGCAATAAAATATATGTTCGTTAGTTAGTGGCATGAATAATTAGTGTGTTTAATAGATTGCAGCACTAATGCATTTTATGTAAGATGAAAGGCAAACAAACGCAAAATTTATTGATATTTAATGTGATGACATAGTTGTGCATTAAACTATGGATGATTTATTTATTGGTCGCCACTGTGTGTGTTTGAATTAAAAAAAAAATTTTCTAATGTTATTCGCATTTAACGATATTTGATGCATGAAGTTTGCACCGAGTTTGTGTACTCAAAATTCAAATAGAGCAGAAAGAGTTGGTTCAGCCTGCCGAAACTCTTTAAACAATAATTTAATTTGCTGCGACGCTGTTTTACAGCAGATGCTACTTTTTCCTCTCGCTTTGAATACGAGAATAAATTATCTTTAGCATTTTTTTGCAGCTGTGTAACAAGATCAAAGCATCTTTCCTTATATATTTGATGTAGAAATTCAAACGTCGTCATATTTGTTTCAAGTTCGCAGCATTGAATTCAATTTATTCTATTTGCGTCTAAATAACAGTCAATTTGCATTGTCGTTGCAGTTGATATAACGCAAATTGCATTGATTTTCTATCGCTTTACTTAAAAAAATAACAATGAATACGTACCGTTCTACATATGATTTTATGCGTTAGTTATCTAAATTATTCATTTTAGGACTATTGTGCTGGATGATATGAAATATTTCAAAAAAAGAACAATGCAGCGGGCTATTTACATATGTTCTTCAAAGAACCTTGATTATTACTTTTTTAAATGGTGTTTATTATTGAAAGTGATGCAAAAATTTAATATCGCATTTATATTAATTGAAGGCCTTTGAATGTTTATCAAATGCAATTAAGTACGAATATAGTACGATAATAATGGTTGGTGGTAGTATAAACAATCAAAAAGTTTTTATGTTTTTCAATAAATTATGTTTCTTACCATAAAAATGCAGCGTAATGTTTACTTTATTACCTGCGTATTATTATACAATTTAAATTTATGTTGAAAAATTATTCGATTGCAATAATATCAATGTTTGTACGTATCTGTGTATGCTAGAACCACTCTGTATTTATTTAGGAAGGCCTGCGTATTTACTTAGTTATCAGTAGGAAACATAAATATTGTACGAAAAAAATCAACTAACTTGATTTTAAGGTAAAAGTTCGTCTGCTAGCCCGAAATATTCAGTTATGATAATAAACAGTTTTCTAATTTTAATGCTGTATTTGTTATTTTTTGCACATTTTAATGATTTGGGGTTTTTGATCGTTCTATATTTATCTGTTACGCTCATTAAAATTAAAGACAATCATTGAAACATTGCCACGGTTGTTTTAAAAGTATCCTACATTGAAATACTTGCAAAGCACAATCATGCAATACATGTCTATGAATGTAGTTAATTTACTTGTTTTGTAATTACATTGGTGTGCAAAAACATATTTTCCTTCTTTTGATATACATAATATATTTGATGTTTGTGAATCTAGAAGAAATATAAGAACGCGTGCTTTTATGTAATGAGATTTTATTAATAGAACGCAATTTTTGCTTCTAAATCATGATCAAACACTGTCGTTAGTGTTTCATCTGTTTTTGTAATTAGCAACAGAAAAAGTTGGAAAAATAAATAAAATATTAATGCAAAAAACTCATCTGCAATTATAACTAAAGTTGTTGCTTTATATCTACAGTTTTTGTTGCATGGCTTTGACCAAATAAATGTATTTATGTCATAGTTTTGTAATATTTAAAAATATTTTTAAACAGATTCATTGGATATAATTTTTGCATACTCTTTGATTTTTATGGAAAGTATAATATTTTGTGGTTTTATATATTTATCAGTAATAATTGGGTTAGAATTAAGTAAATATCACTATAATTGTTATCAAACTTTATGAGTTATTAACGTATAACAACCTCCATATTTTTAGTAATCAAAATATTACATCCGTTGTTGTTACAAAATACATAATAGCAAATTTTAATCCGTGCTTTCTCGGAATAAAATAATAGCAAATTTAAATCCGATTTTACTCGGAATTTCAAATCCATTATTTTTTCGCATTTGCGATGAGGATTTTGTTTTGCAATATTATTTAATAACAACTTAGAACATCAAAAGGATTTTTTTCAGTTTATTATGCAAAAGTTTACTTCATATTACACAGATTTATATGATAAAAGCTTGTTATCTAATAATTGAATAAGTTTCTAGCAAATGGTCGTATACAGCACGATAAAACAAAATAAGCTAGTATTATTAATAATACGACAAACTAATTATACAATATTTGCCAATCAACTGCCACTAAGTGAGTAATATACATGTATTATCTCATCATTTTCATTAATATGCAGTATATTTAGTATAACCGATTATGCATTTTCAGCAAAAAATTGATACTAAAACATGGAGTATAGATATAAATTCGACATATTAAACTTTATCACTTTGTTTATATGATGAGGGTTTCGTTAGAAACCGGTGTTATTAATAATATTTTTTATCGTAGAATGAATAATGACAAACTACTTTTGCAATATTTACTAACCAACTAATCACTAATTGAGTATTTTAATGTACATATGTTATTTAAGAATTTGAATTAATATTACGTATGCTTTTAGGAAGGGTGAATATGACCAAAGAAACGATGCGCCTCAAATGGGGCATCGGTCGTATGATATTTGAAGCGCCCGTCACGCCGATCATCATACCAATTTGGCATATTGGTATGGACGATCTGCTGCCGAATGAGCCGCCATACTATCCGAGAACCGGTAAACAAATAACGTTCAACTACGGCCAACCGTTGGATCTAAGCGATACCGTGAGACAATTGCGGGAGCGTAATGCGAGCGATGTCGAGGCACGCAAACTTATCACCGACATCATTCAACGAGAACTCTTCAAACTCAAGGAGGAAACTGAAGGTTTGCACCAAAAATATTTTAAAACGAAATCGTGATAAAATTAATATGAGTAAAAGATAATCATGTGCCAGACATTATCATGATTGAATACATTTTTTTACCAGTAGATGAGATATGTTGCCCCCACACTACTAATTAGAACTAATTTCTTGTTTTTGTTTTTGGTTGTATAGCAGCGGAGGAGAAAGGGGCGGATTTAAGGCAAGAAATTAAAAATATACATTAAAGATACAAAAATGCGAAATTTAAGACATACACAGAAACACTAAAAATTATGTTAACTCGGAAGGAAAGCGGGAAAAGCGATTTAGTGTAGGTAAGGAAATTAGCGATCTCTCATATTGCAGTATCAATTGATTAGTACAAACTTTTGTTTTTGTGTATTGTTACGTATTATTATTACTTTTATTTATTATTTTTGTAGCGATTTCTTGCACCAGTTTATGCAGACGCGCTTGTTGTGTATTATGTATTTTTATACATAGAGTCTATTGTTTTTCCATTGCTTATATCTAATAGCGCATTTTTGTTCGAACGCAAAATATGAAAAGTGTATTCAATCATTCCTGTAAATTCTTATTTTCTTTTCATTTTTGAAAATTAAATGAAAATTAAATCAATTTTATGTTCCTAGTTTGTAGCTGATTAGCTAATTAGCTCTAGTAGCTTTTAGTAGAAAGCATCACAAAAATGAGAATCATCGTTGAACGATGAGGGCGATGATTAAAATCATATACAATCTGCATTTGCTATTTTTATAATAAATAAGTAATCGTAAGCTAATTTTATATACAGAACGTTCAAAAGTTACAATTTTTGTATTCAATGAATAGTGTTTATATAATATTATTGTTACACATAAATATTAAATCAATTTATTGTTAATTGATGTTTTTTGTGCCAAAATGATACAATTATTCTACGTACATACATGTCTCATAAAATGGAATTCAATGGTTATAATTAAATGTTTTTTAAAAACGCTATATATATATATATATATTATAAATATTTATTGCTAAATTAATAAATACTAATTTATTAGTTTAATTGTATAGTCGGTGAATTTTATTATCATTGCTAGGAAATGCAAACTATTCCACTAATTATTACTATTAAAATGGTTTTTGTATTTTTGCTAATTAATTGTTTATGTTAGAGAAATTATAGTCTATTATCGAAGTATGCATACATAATTTCGAGCATTTATAATATTGTTAAAAAATAGATAAAATATATATTGTTTTATAATATATTTATAAATTTATAAGATATACATACGGAGGAGTAATTTATTAACGTTTTTATATATAGTATATTCGTATTGTGTATAATGTTTAATTATACATCTTCCATAAAATGGAAATTTCCAAAGTAGACTTTTTACTGTAGTAAGAAAGAAAGCAACGTTTAAGATAAGAGAATTATCTTTGAAAAACTTTGTATTATAGCAGGGTATTGTAAATTTAATCGAATTTATCTTTACGTATTCCAAAACTTAAAAAAATCGGTCCATAAAATTTTATTACTTATAAGAAATTGTGAATTTTAACTAGTTGGTTAAAATACTGTGTATTATAACGCTACTATAAATGTAATTAATATAATTAATAATATATATTTGAACTTTCTGTATATGAAATTATTAATGATAGATTAAATTAACAGCTTTGCGCATTTTTACGAACAACCATTGCATTATTAATGTTAGATTTTCGATTTTTCACGGTCGATTGATGGAAAATTACACACACGGGTACGCAAGCGAAAGAATTATACATAATTTCGCATTAATAATGTAATATTTGTGAAGCATTACGCACTTTTTTAATATGAAAAACTAGCAATTTTGCATTTAAATTTTATGTTTTTGTTTTTCTTAATCACTATTAATCTACCTCTTCACCACTTCTATAATATTTCATTCTTAACCACGACTTGCTACTTTTTTGCAGTGTTTTAAAATGTTTCCTTTTCTTTTCTATCCCGACAACTAAAAGACAGCCACGGCAAAAAAACGACCGACACTTTCCACTTGTCATCGATTAGTTTTATAAAAACTTCTATCTTCCAAATTCTATTATGATAGTAAATCAAAGATAATTATGTATTTGTTATGCGCACCTCGTGCGTATTTGTTTCTCTCCAATAATTAATTATATATTATAGACAACATGTTATGTGTATAAGAAGATAATTGTAATTTAGAAATGTGATTATTGCAAATTCGGTGTGTGAAACTTATTAAAGCTATTTTTTATTGTTTGAATGTTCTTATTGTTTATTATGATTTGTTAAGTTTGTATAATTTGTATGATGATGAGAGTCGTGAAAAATGAAATGAATAATGAAATATAAAAATAAAACGAATGGAATTTTTATTTTAATTCCCTCGAATGACACAAAACGGTGCTTAATTTATTACAACAAGACAATGCCGCGCATTTTTATAATTAATTTTGTGTATAACACGGTGAATAAATCATCCAAAAAAATTAATTAATGAGTGAGAATATTCAAATTGGTGCAATTCATCATCCACATGAAGTTTGTTGAAACAAATGTGAAGAGAATATCTATTTCGAGTGAGTGCGCAAGCTATGCAACTAAGCGTACAGAGTGGCGCATCGCATGGTTGCTGGTTAGGTAACGTGAATTGGAGGTTGTAGTCCCGCTCTCGTTTGTCCTGTTTGACCTTCTTCGGGGCACCTGTTGGCATCCCGCGATCATTCCTCAACTACCTGTTGAGAAGAGTTCGTGTACGTATGTCGGCGCGCCGCTGTAATTTACAACGAAACGTAAAATAACATTTTCATTTAACACTTGGAAAAATCTACATATTAGTGGATGTGTCTAGTGTGCAACATTTCCGCTTCTTGCAAAACAACCAAAAACAATTGCAAAGTGACAGTGCCTGTGTGTCGTTGCGTTTGTTTGCGCTGGTGTTTTGTTTGATTTGGTGGATTAATTATAACAACGCAGTTGTAGTAACGCTTGAGAACACAACGTGGAAGCGCTTTTTAGTGTTTTGTGCCAGGTAAATGCAGTTTTGTGTTAATAATATTATATTTTAGAAAAAAAGAAAAGAATTAATTTAGTTGTTTGAAAAATAGTGTAGTCGATTCGTTCGTGCATTTACTGTATTGAACTTGTGAACTTTTGCTTTTGCTGCTTGGCAGTGAAAGGTTTTTATCTATTATGTTAGATTTTAATTCGATGAAATAATAATTCATTTTAATCGGCTGTGAGGCAAAGAGAATGTAACACTACGGAAAAAATATGATCAAATTTAATCGCCTTTTCTGGGTTAGGTGTTAGCTGATAGATTCAAATTATTCCTAATTAGTGGTATTGAGAAATCCGGGCAATAATTTAGTGGAACACAATTGTTTATTGATGAATTTAGTAAGCTTTTTAACCTCGAAGTGGATGTTAATATAGCAGCATTGTTGAAATGATTGAATTTATTCAATTCATTGTAGACCAAATTTCAGATCGAGTTTGAAGAATTTATAAAGCATGCGTTTTTTTTCTGTGTGTATCGTCGTTCAAAGCCAGCAACGAGATGATCGGATTGTTTTATTGGCAACAAAATAATCCTCAGCAAATAGGAGTTAGTAACAAAACCTTTACAAAAAGCTTACACTTTGTATTTATGTTTTTCTCTGCGCACTACACAAGCGGATTTAGCTGCATTGAATTAATACGTAATGCAACTTTTTTTTTCTTCAACAACGATCACCAATTTTTTTTTTCCACTTGTAAGCTTTTATTCAATTAAAAAAAATCTATTATCTTTTAACAAAAAATTTCTGGGGTAGTTTAGATGCCAACCGTTTATCAGTAGTAATATAAATTGACGACGTAAAAACACCTGCCGAAAAGTGGTTTGTTAGAATTTTGAAGGATCTGCGCATCTTAAATGTGTTTATCACTGATAAAGAAATATCATTTAATGTGGTTTAACGCTGCGTCATTTTGCAATATTGTGAAATTAATAAAATTAGATGGTTTGTCGTTGACTAATAAGTAAGTAATATTTGCTAAAATATATATATATGGAAATATGAGGGAATAGTAGATGTTATTTTCCATTTTTGGCTGAAAACTGTCTTTCTACAAATTTGCTATCTTTTATAGAGAATTACTGAATAATATTTATATTTATAAATAGTTAAAGATGGAAATATATTTATTTAAATTTACTAAACGTTTGAGAAATTTTATTATGGTTTCAAAGAATCATTTTGTCACGTTCGAAAACAGATAACATTGACACATGAAAGAACATGAACGATATTTTTTATTCAACTGTTTGGACTAACAACTATTAAAACTAATAAATAGAAATAAAAAATATCAATCGAATCACAAACGTTGCATGTAAAATATTTGATAATTATGTATCTTGCAATATCACAAATACGCATTTTCAATACGTATTTTGTTTCTTTAAAATCGAAGGACAAACTTTAGGTGTAGAAATGATAAATAAGCTACTATACTACTAACGATGACGCATTCGATGGCGGTTAAATATTATTTACGTATTCCTAAAAACACAGTCTAGCCACAATAGTTATTTATAGAAAATTCATTATCTACTAGGTTGCAACAATATTGCAACACCACAATAATATATATTTAGTTCACTTTTTGAGCGTTTACAAAAAAATTGTAAAATTGCAATGCTATGGTAAAATAATCTAGTCAATTCCATATCTTTCTGTATGCCAGATTATACAAATAAAACATCAACTTGTAATATTTTTTTGCATTTCGCACAAGTTGATTTAGTTGTATTTGAATATTATTAGCTTTCTCGATATTTAAAACAGTTTTTGTTCTTTTAGCTATCATAAACTAACAAAAATACATTTAGTGAAAAACCTTTCATGGACCATGTGTTGCATTACGATTTTCTCCAATCTTTCCACATTGTAAAGCAAATAATTTTCGGTTGTAGTGAGCTGAACAATGCGCGAATAATAATACTATTGATGTTTGCTTGATTGATTTTATTGAGATTCGCACAAGTTGATTTTATTTTATTTAAATATTATTAGCTTTATCGGAATTTAAGATAATTTAAGTTATTTTTGCTATCAAATACTGGCCAAGAAGCATTTAGTTACAACATTTTCATGGATGATGTTGCATTAGGATTTCCTTCCATCTTGTAGCTTTCCATATGTGGAGCAAACAATTTTTAGTTATAGTGAGCTGAATAATGCGCGAACAATAATATTATTGATGTTCGCTTGATTGATTTTATTGAGATTCACACAAGTTGATGTTATTTTATATAAATATTATTAGCTTTATCGGCATTTCAGATAATTTCAGTTATCCTTGCTATCAGATATGTAGTGGCAAGGAAATATTTAGTAAAAAAAGTTTCATGGATCATGCATTATGATTTCCTTTCATTTTCTAGCTTCTACAATGTACAGCAAATAATTTTCGGTTGTAGTGAATTGAACAATGCACGAATAACAATATTATTGATGTTTGCCTGATTGATTTAGTCGAGATTCGCACAAGTTCATTTCATTTTGTATAAATATTATTCATTTTCTCGTCATTTAAGATAATTTCAGTGATTTTTTCATGGATCATGTGTTGCATTACGATTTCCTATCATGCTGGTGTTTCCTGTATGTATAGCAAATAATTTTCATTTGTAGTGAACTGAACAATGCGCGAATAATATTATTATTGATGTTTGCTGGATTGATTTTATTGAGATTCCCATAAATTGATTTTATTTTATATATATTATTAACTTTCTCATTATTTAAGATAATTTCAATTATTTCAGCTATCATAGACTGATAAAAATACATTTAGTGGAAAAGTTTGCAGCTTGCACAATGTATAGCTAATAATTTTCGGTTGTAGTGAGCTGAACAATGCGCAAATAATAATACTATTGCTGTTTGCTTGATTGATTTTATTGAGATTCGCACAAGTTGATTTAATTTTATTTAAATATTATTAGCTTTATCGGAATTTAATATAATTTCAGTTATTTTTGCTATCAAATACTGGCCAAGAAGCATTTAGTTACAACATTTTCATGGATAATGTTGCATTACGATTTCCTTCCTGATTGATTTTATTGAGATTCATTTTATTTTGTATAAATATTAATCTTTTTCTCGTCATTTAAGGTAATTTTAGTGATTTTTTCATGGATTATGTGTTGTATTACGATTTCCTATCATGCTAGAGTTTCCTGTATGTATAGCAAATAATTTTCATTTGTAGTGAACTGAACAATGTGCGAATAATATTATTATTGATGTTTGCTGGATTGATTTTATTGACATTCCCATAAATTGATTTTATTTTATATATATTATTAACTTCAATTATTTCAGCTATTGTAGACTGATAAAAATACATTTAGTGAAAATTTTTGCAGCTTGCACAATGTATAGCGAATAATTTTCGGTTGTAGTGAGCTGAACAATGCGCGAATAATAATATTATTGATGTTTGCTTGATTGATTTTATTGAGGCGCGCTTAGCATGGTCATAAATAATGTGGCAGGTCGTTGCTAAACAATTAAAAATCATCATTACATTATTTTATTGGTACTGTCAATTGTCATTGAAAGTACAACCACTAAGATTTATTATTATTATTAAATCGTAAATAATTTTTGAAAATAATATCTATTTTTAAATTATGTGCGCTCATAATAAGCGCGCAATAAATTTTAATATCGTTTAAATGGATAGTTTTGCTATGTCAGTATGAAATTGCCTTATTTGGACCACCTATTTCGAATATATTAGTAGATAATTTAGATAAGAAACTTTTAAAAAATCGAAAACTACTCTTAGTGTAGGGTGGAATTCACCGCCGCAAACTCTTGGGCGCTTAAGGGTGGCACTGAATCCAAGATAAGAAAAATTGAGCACAATCTGTTTGACTTGGACTTTTCTTATTTTAAATATTTGAGTGTATAAGTGAAGCAAGAAATTCACCAAAAAGAATTCACATTTCCTTCTTATCGAAGTTTTTTGTTTTTTAGTTAGACCAAACTTAGACATATTGGCTTATTACTTTATGTTTAGCGTTCGTTTGAATTGGCCAATTCAAGTAACTTGCTAAAAATGGAACAAATTAAACTTTATCTCAAATAAATAAATTCATACACTTTTTGGCCGGAAATTTACCACTACACAAAAATTTTTCACATTTTTACAATTATATTGATTTAATCGAACGCTAAACAAAGAAAACAATTCGGCTAAAATTTTGAAAGAGTCTCAATAAAAGTTATATACAGCATCTAAGTAAAATGTTGGTTTTGCGGAAAAGCTTAGGTTCTGAAATGTAAAATATGTGGTATAAATGTTTTTTCGCATAGAATTATTTTAGTTTTTTGTATGCTTTTGTTGACCTACGCAATTTTCTGATATGCAATTGTCCTAAAGGCTTATTTCAGTCACTATACAGTAAATATTCGATAAATGCAACTTCGATTAATGCAACAATTCGCTAAATGCAACTCTATAACTGCGACTTATTTTAGTTCACATGAATTCGATTAACGCAACTACGGTCAAGTGTTGTCAAAAAACAACACATTCAAATAATATATTCATTTAGAGAAATTTATTCGATAATTGCAATATTTGATAATTGCAACTACTTGGAAAAATAGAATCAGCCTTGTTGCATTTAT
>JARJDW010003277.1:0-98913 GCA_030264715.1 Adinopsis sp. GC000173
AGAACACGGTGCAAACTGTCAAAGCTGTCAAATTTGTGTGCATGGGAAATAAAAAACAGACAAACTGCACAAATTGTGCATGTTCATGAACATTTTGGAATAAAAAACAAACCTATTGTTGGCTTTGAAACGGGCATTCCCTTTTGTTTTGTCATTGACAATTATTTTCGTCGAAATTGTTTGGAAAATTACTAACAAACAGGAAAAATAGTCTATTTTTAACCGCTTTTGAGCAATTTATGAAATTTTATAATTTTACAGTACTTTTTATGACATGAAAACAATTATCCACAAGTTTCATAAATTTCATGAATAATTTTAAAAAAACCTCAGCTATTAAAGTCCAAATGTTTGTTTATGTTTATATGTAGTAAATCACACAAGCAATTAAAATCTAGATAATGACCATTTCTTATTACTTTACCATAGACATTTATATACTTATTTACTTATTTATCCATATGAGATTTAAATTTTTAACTTACATCAAGCACGTTTTCCTGTAAATCTGGCGATAATCGTTATTATTTTAGTAAATATTTTAAATAATTGTGTTGTAATAGATCACTCATTTACATTTCTTGTTTATCAATAAATTATCTTGTTTCGAACAAGTAGATAATTCATTAAAGTATATACTTATTGCATAAGCATTTAAAATCAAATATTTATAAATGATTCCATCAGTATAACAAATTCCGCTCGGCAAGCAAAAATAAATTATTAGATCTTGTAACAGTGAATTATTTCTAAAAACAGGCATGCGATTGCATAACCTTGTACCACCACAACTCATCAAATATCTAAATATCTATATATGATAAAAAAACCCAGCTTTTTGTTCGCGTTCTGTTTGCAAATAATATATTATCGTCAAAAAGAAACAATTACAATTCAGTGTGAGAATAAATTATCACTCTGTTTATTTGCGAGCGTAGTTTGTTGAATCAACTTTGCAAATTTTGCGATAAGCGCGTACAGCAATCAGCAGTAATTAATACATTCAATTCAAAATTGGTCTATGTTGTTGTTTGTTTTTTCTTCTAAATACCATAATAATTCTGGTTTGGGTTGCATGTTGTGTGTGACTCTATCAAGGTTGCAGCGCGCTACTAAAATAATTTTTCGTATATAGTTAATAGCATCGAGTTGATTTGGTTTAAACACAACTTCATAAGAGTAGAGTGCGCGTGTAGCAAACATAATGGCAGATCTACGAGTGGCTCTAATACAAGTGGCCGAAAACAATCATCTCATCAATCCGAAGATTGTCTACGCCGATGTCACCGATAAGGGTTTCATGGGGGATGTGAAGATAGTGCAATTGGTTGGTGCCAATAAAACAGTCAATCTCTTCATTAAGGTAAAGCGCGCCGATGGCAATGCAGCGATGATCTCCTACTACAATCAGCTTTTCGAAGCGGAAAGCTTGTTCTACGATAAGTGCATCAGTGAATTCGATGCGCTGAAAAGTCTTACCGGTTTCCGCTTCGAGGGAATACCGCGCAGCTACTACATCAGCAAGGATACCATCGTTTTGGAAAATCTAATCGCTGGTGGATTCAAGATATGGCCGAATTTAAAGGAAACCCTCGATGAAGACCACATCAGCTTGGTGATGCGCAACTATGGAGCTTTCCATGCATTGTCCTATGCGCTAAAGCAACGCAAGCCGGACAAGTTTCTCAAGCTGGGTAATTATGAGGGTGTGAAAAGCGAGCCGATGCTTAAGTGCTCGCAGATATTGAAACCATTCCGCGTGTTTGAAACGGTAGCTGAGCGCGTTTCCGCTGCGTTTGATGTAAATAATCCCGCCGAAGCGGAATATCACAAAGCAGTACTTGACTTCTTTGCGAATCTGGAAGATTTCCTTCAGAAGTTAGTTGATGACAGCGAGCATGATGTCTTAGTGCATGGCGATTGTTGGCCGCACAATTTCATGTTTAAATACGATGCGGTGAGTTGGGCTATCCAGAGTACTGGCAAAGAGTTACTGAAGGACAACCTGTCAAGAATATATTGTAGTTTATTGGAGAACTTTTTACTTGGTGAAACTCATTAATATTTAATAAACAGTATTTATTAAAGTTAGAATCATCTTTAATAAAATATCGCAAGAATGTATTTAGTAAAAATTAAGCACATCTTGTCGTAAGAAAGTTAGATTTTAGATTGACAGGTTGTCCCTTACTTGTTAAAATGACATATTTTGAAATGCTTACAATTAGTTATTATTGCTAACTTAAAAATGAATCTTCTTCAATTTCATTGCTTATTTATTTTTATTTTCTAGAATAACAAACCCTGCGATATACGCTTGCTCGATTTTCAAATATTTCGCCAAGCGAGTCCAATCGCCGATTTAGCGTACTTCATGTGCACAAGCGGTTGCGGCAAGGCACATTTCGATAACATGCAGCAGTATTTGAAGATCTACCATGACAGTTTGATCCACAATTGTAAACAATTAAACGTCAGCGATGTAATGAGTTTCGAGCAGTTGCAGGCGATGTGGCGCAAATTTGGAATTTATGGTGTTGTATGGAGCTCGCTCGTCAATAAGATGCTCATTGCCGATAAGGATGAATTGGCTGCGAACCATAGTGATATTTCTGTATTGTTAGGTTTCCTATTTGTTTCACGGCATGAAAATTTATACCATCGCAGAATGCGCGACTGTTTTAAATACTTCTATGATGGCGCCAAGTAATTTAGGCCACCATATTTGCACAACAATACTTTTTTCCGTTTTGAACTTCGTTTATAATTTAAGTAAGATAAAAGGCAGGTTGTTTAAACAAATTATAATTTAGGTGAATTGAATGTAATGGTATGATTCGAATTTAAACTTTACTAGCGATTTAAGTATAATTTAGTATTTAAATAATATAAAACTTATGTAATACATCATCCCGTAGGCATCTAGTCTGTTATATACAATAAAGAAATATGCGATAATAATTATTAAAAAGTTATATTGTTCATCTACTTCCATTCACATTTTTAATTTAAATGATATTTTAATTAATTTCAAATTAATTTCCTTGCATATGCAACACAATATACATGCAACGAATAACCACGTGAATACCCGAGCTGTTTCATTTCCCGCGCATATTTTTGTTCAATTATTTGTAGGTTAGTTTTGATAATGGTAATGTAGTAGCAAGAAGTAAATAGATATTAAAATTAATTAAAAATGACTTCTGTAAATACTGGACGTTACCGTGCGGAACGTCCAGAGAAACCGCAACGCACTGCAGATAATAAGAATGAAAATCTAAAAGGTTTAAGGTAATATACGCTAACTAAATAAAATAGCAACAAAAACATTATTGTAAATTATTATTAATTGTAGAGAGGAGTCATCCGAGTTTCGTTTACGTACTGTGTTTGAAAACGATGCAATTGATTTAAAATATGGATTTGATGGCGTTAAAGATCATCTGGAACGAACAGGATTTTTATTAAACATGCACGCTGTAAGCAAAGCAGTCATTGCTCAAAAAATCGTTGAGATTAGTAAAATTTATTTTGCAGTCGGAGATTTTGGATGAAGATAAACGATTAATCGCAGCTGTTGATTACTATTTCATGTGCGAAGATGGTGCCAGATTTAAAATATCGTATCCATTCATGCCGTACTTTTACATTCTAACAAAACGTGAATTCGTCGAGGAGGTCATACAGTATTTAAGCAAGAAGTACTCTGGTACGATAGGCCAGATTGAGAATGTCACTAAAGAGGACTTGGATTTGGTAACAATTAATGATAATCATTAATTGCAAATTATTAATTGTATGTTTTATAGCCAAATCATTTAATCGGTCTTAAGCAACACTATCTAAAATTATCATTTTTCAATCAAACCGATTTAATAAAAGTACGTAAAGACATCTTACAAGCAGTACGTAGTAATCGAGAACGCAACAAGACGAATTCATTTTATACGGAAATGTTAAGTAATGTGTTGAATGAAAATTTTGAAATTGATTCTTCCACATCGAATAAAGGAGCAACCGGAACCGATCACTTGTTAAATTTATTAGATATACGCGAGTACGACGTGCCGTATCATGTACGCGTCTCAATCGATTTGAAAATCTTTTGCGGAAATTGGTATAGTATAGTAAGCAATGCTGGTACTCTGGATAATCCACCAAGTATACGTCTTCGAAGTGATTTAATTGAACGTCCTGAACCGATTGTTTTTGCTTATGATATTGAAACAACAAAGCTGCCATTAAAATTTCCCGATGCGAATACTGATCAAATTATGATGATTTCGTACATGGTTGATGGACAAGGTTACTAAAAATAAATTGCGTTAAGATTACATCGATTACTTATTCATTGTTGTAGGTTTTTTGATAACAAATCGTGAGATTTTGTCAAAGGATATTGAGGATTTCGAATACACGCCGAAAAAGGAATTTGAAGGAAAGTTTATAATATTCAATGAAGAGAATGAAGTGAAACTAATACAGAAATTCTTCGAACATATTTTGGAAATACGTCCACACATTTTTGTTACCTACAACGGTGACTTCTTCGATTGGCCGTTCGTCGAAGCACGCGCTGCATTCTACAACATTGATATGAAGCAAGAGATTGGATTTTGGCGTACGAAGGAAGGTTTCTATACTTCGCGGCCGGCCGTCCACATGGATTGTTTCAGTTGGGTGAAACGTGACAGTTACCTACCTGTGGGATCTCATGGCTTAAAGGCAGTGGCTAAGGCAAAACTTCGTTACGATCCCGTTGAATTAGATCCTGAAGAGATGTGTCCTTTAGCTGCATCAGATCCACAATTACTCTCAAACTATTCGGTATCCGATGCGGTTGCTACCTATTATCTATACATGCAATACGTGCATCCATTTATTTTTGCGCTGTGCACGATTATTCCATGCGAACCAGATGAAGTGCTGCGTAAAGGTTCTGGTACACTATGCGAGGCGCTATTAATGGTTGAAGCTTTTCACGCAAATATTGTATTTCCAAACAAAGAGGAAACGATTTTGAATAAACTCACAGATGATGGACACGTGCTCCACCAAGAAACGTACGTTGGCGGACACGTAGAAGCTCTGGAATCTGGCGTATTTCGAGCAGATATTCCATGTCGATTTCGTTTAGTTATAGACGCTATCAAGAAGTTGAGTGACGATTTACCAAATACCCTACGGCATGCAATTGAAGTTGAAGAAGGTGTGCCGATGGATAAGGTTCTAAATTACGAGGAAGTCAAGAAAGAAATTGAAGACAAATTAGAGGGATTAATGGTTGGAAAATTATGCAATTTAATTAATGCATTTGAGTAAATTTTTCATTTTTTGCAGAAACAACCGTTGCGATTAGAATGTCCACTAATTTACCATCTCGATGTGGGTGCTATGTACCCAAATATAATCCTAACAAATCGCCTTCAACCATCCGCGATAGTTAATGAAGGTGTTTGTGCCTCTTGTCACTTTAATCGTCCGAACGCAAAGTGTCAGAGGAATATGGCGTGGATGTGGCGTGGTGAATACAGTGAGTAAAATAATGTTGTTTAAAAAGGAGGAAGAGTTCTCGTCATGTAAGATCCACAACACACAAAACAATATTTGGCAATGTATTAGCTTTCGACTTGACTGCGCAAGTTCGGAAGATGTTGGATCTGAAATGACGAGAACTCTAGTATGTAATATCATTTTGTGAGCAAAGGACTAAAATTATTTAACTCTCATTTTTACATTTAAAGCCTGAAATACTCCTCCACCTTCTATGTTTGCTCGAACAAGTCACTCCTACAAAAAATACGAATTTAACGATCCTCAAGTCCTCCCGCTTGTTTCAAATTTAGAAAGAAGGTACTTACTATATTTTTTGAATGCCAAAACGTATGAAAATAATCCAAGGATAGCAATAGCTTATCATTTTTTTAAATTTATTGGCTGTGAAAAAATTGCCCACCTCATTGGAAAAAAACCGATTTTAATCTTCTAATCTGTTGTGTTTAGTGCCTGCTTCGCGTAATGAATACGCGCGCATCCAACAACAGCTGGAAACTGAAAAGTTTCCGCCGCTATTTCCCGGTAAACCGATGCGCGCCTTTCATCAGCTCTCCCGCAAGGAGCAAAGCGAATGGGAAAAGAAACGTCTATCTACATATTGCAAGAAGGCGTATAAAAAAGATAAACTCACTCGCATTGAGGAACGAGTTTCCACTGTATGTCAAAAGGAGAATTCATTTTATGTTGACACTGTCAGAGCCTTCCGCGATCGCCGGTAAATATATAAAGTTGATGTAAAAATATAAGAAAATCATAAATTGCACTTCCGGATAAGCAGCAATAAATTGAATCATAAAACTTATTAGTTTACAACGCTAAAAAGGTCTTTACTTCTTTTTCTGCCTCATTGCTTGAAGCACATATGCAGGTATGCAGGTATGTTTTTATGTATGTAAAAAAACTTTTAATAAACAACAACAAAATGTGACAAGACAAAATGTAAATGACTTATCCGATTATAATTCCCACTCCAAGACAAAATTAGCTAGGTAAAGACCTTTTTTGCGTTGTAAACTATGCTTCCTATTTATTGCTGCTTACCCGAGAATATGATTTTATGATTTTCTTATATTTTTGCAACAAATATACAATACAATGCAAGGGTGGTTTGACAAGTTTGCAGAAAGTTACTATCGATTAATTTGAATAAATTGTCGTGAGGTCTGTTTAACTTTACAACCCTTCCTTCTGTATCTAGAATTGTATATTTATTAGCATTTGTTTAGGTACGAATATAAAGGTCTGTCGAAACGAGCGAAACAAGATGTAACTACAGCAATCAAAGAAGGTGACGCAAATAAAATTAAATCTGCAAAAAATCGTGAGGTTTTATACGATTCTCTTCAGTTAGCGCATAAATGTATCTTAAATTCATTTTATGGCTACGTGATGCGAAAAGGGTAAATATAATTGTAAACGTATTGTTAATTATCATACTATATTCAAGTTAATTTTTAGTGCAAGATGGCACAGCATGGAAATGGCTGGAATTGTATGCCTGACCGGTGCAAACCTAATCACCAAAGCACGAGAAATTATCGAGCAGGTGGGAAGGCCGCTCGAATTGGATACTGATGGTATCTGGTGTATTTTGCCGGCATCATTCCCTGAAAATTTCACCTTCAAAACGTCGCACAAAGGCAAAGAAAAGTTGATTATTTCATATCCGAATGCTGTGTTAAATTGTATGGTAAAGGATCATTTCACCAACGATCAATATTACGAATTAGTGGATGCGGAATCGTTAAAATACGAGGAAAAAAGTGAAAATACGATCTTCTTTGAAGTTGATGGACCGTATAAAGCGATGGTGCTGCCAGCGTCGAAAGAAGAAGGCAAGAAGTTGAAAAAGCGCTATGCTGTATTTAATTTTGATGGTAGTTTAGCGGAATTGAAAGGCTTTGAGGTAAAAAGACGCGGAGAATTACAACTAATCAAACACTTTCAATCTTCAGTATTTGAATCCTTCCTCAAAGGCAATTGTCTAGAAAGTTGCTACGCTGCGGTAGCACAAGTTGCTAATTATTGGCTTGATGTATTGTACTCACATGGCAAGAACTTGCCCGACAAGGAGTTGTTCGATCTAATCAGCGAAAATCGTTCGATGTCACGTAAACTCGAAGACTACGGCGCACAGAAAAGCACTTCGATTAGTACGGCAAAACGCTTGGCGGAATTTCTCGGCGATCAAATGGTGAAAGACGCTGGCTTGGCGTGCAAGTACATCATCGCACAAAAACCGGATGGTGCACCGGTTACCGAACGCGCAATTCCATTAGCGATTTTCCAATCCGAAATTGCTGTGCAGCGACACTTTTTACGCAAATGGTTGAAGGATCCATCAATTATGAACATTAATATTCGTGATATATTAGATTGGAATTACTACATTGAACGGTTGGGTGGTTCGATACAGAAGATCATCACTATACCTGCCGCTATGCAAGGATTACCTAATCCAGTACCACGTATTCGTCATCCGGATTGGTTGCACAAGAAGATTTTAGAAAAGAATGATACATTTAAACAACGGCGTATTGATGATATGTTTAAAGCTGCACCGAAACCGCCTCCACAAATTCGCGATGTTGAAGATTGTGCTAGTGGTAGTAATGCGGAATCGCCGGTACGGAGGCCGATTGTAGCTACAGTAACGAAGCGCAAACGTTCCGAGAATGAGTTTGAGGATGAAGATTTAATCAAAAGCTGGAAGGAAGTGTTGGGGAATCCTCCACCATTCGGCACATCACAGGTAAGTTAATTATTCTATTTTATTTTCTGACAAAAGCAAAACTATAAAAACTTTGTTTTCATGCAACACTAGAGTTCTCGTTACTTGAGATTAAAATCTTCCGATTTTGCGCAGTGGCGTTGGAAGTCAAGTATCTACTTAAACTTTGTAACATCTACCGTGTGTATTTGAAATCTTTCTTTCACTTTGAAATCAATTGTTTGTACAAAAATCATGAATATGTAGATCATTGATATTATTTGTTATGAAGCTTCTAAAGGTGATTATAAGTCTGATCTTGTTGAATTTTACGTGTTTTTAACATTTTAAAAGTTCAGTTAACCTATGATGATGGCAGCTTCAATTTTTCGAGGCTGGTCATGAACTAAATACATGGAGTTTGTAGAATAATAGATAATTTAGACTATATACGTTGATAAGTTGTTATAGGAAATTCTTTTCTAGTTTTATATTGAGAACGAATTATTATTGAATAGTTTTCCAGCTATAAACCTATCAGACATTATATTGATTACGAATTATTTTTCTATCAGCAAGGATTTATGTTACATTAAATTTATATAATCTAATGCAAAACATACAGAACTTACTTCAATAAACCTAACGACGATTTTGATAAAGAACAAAATTTCATGATTTACAATAAATGCTTTTTTTATATAGGAAGAACGTGACGAGTGGTTGAAGTTCCACAAGCGTAAATGGCGCTTCCAAGCGTTGCAGCGCAACAATGGCCAGAGCAACGTCAAAAAGCATAAATCATCGCTACCGCCCGCAGCGGTTGTACGCACCGTCGGCTCAAACACGATCGGAGAATTTCTGCAAAAGGCGCAGCGCAGTTTGCTACTAAATAATTGGCAAATTATACAAATAGTGCCGACATCGACGCCCGGCGAGTATAAATTATGGGCGCTGGTGCAGCAGGAATTACACTTGATCAAATTGATCATTCCACGCACCTTCTATGCTAATTTGCGCGAACCGAAATCGGTGGAGGCGGGGGATCTCTTTAAAAAGTGTAATCGAATGTTACCGCGCGCTCGCCCTGTCTATTACTTGTATAAATATTCCGTGCCTGAACGGTTATTCCACGACCATGGAAAGTAAGTCATTTCTAATTTCAAAAGAAAAATGTGTTATTCATAATGAAATTTTAGGCGTATTTTTATCGATCAAGCGCAAGCGAAAGTCGAAGGCGTCTATGAAACACAAGTTCCCCCAATCTTTCGCGCCTTCATCCAGATCGGATGCGTTTGTAAAGTAATCACACGTAAAACGCAAGACATGGACACATTTTCCTTGGAGGACTTGGACATGGTATCTATAACACGCGATTCCTACTTACCTACCAACTCGCTGAAGCATATTTACTTGTACCAACATCGTGCCACATCCGGACCACGTCAAATGATCGGCTTGTTCATAAATGCATCGAAAAAGGCATATATATTTGTTGTCGATTCCGTGCGAACGAATTTGATGCCAAACATGCTTAATCTGTACACGGCTGAGCGCATCGTCAGCAAGAATCGCAACGCAAACACCGAGTATTTGCCGCCTGAGGATATAGCATTCGAAGTACGCGTCGAAACAGATTTGAAGCAGGTGCACAAACTAATCGCCAAGCATTTGCTTAACTACAAGGATGAGAAAAAGGGGCCGACATTGTTGATAGTACAATCATTAGATGAAATCAATCGTCTGCAGATCGGTATTCCAATAGTTGGGGAATTTCCAACAGCGCAAATTCAGGTGCAAGACATTGAAGATATCTATTCGCATCTGGAGTGGCAAAAAGTTGGTGCCAAAGCGATGGTGCGCCACTATCTAAACAGCGAGAAGATATTGCAATTGATGACGGAGCAATGTCGTTACTTTCATCTACCGGTGGGTAATTTACCGGCTGATCCAGCGATATTCGGTTCGGATCTGTTCTTTGCACGGCTGCTGACGAAGCAGAATCACGTTTTGTGGTGCTCGCAACTGGATAAGCCTGACTTAGGTGGCATACAAGAAAATGATGGAAGGTAAGCCAATTATTAAACCAACTATGCAGAGTGGCATGTCTTAAAAAGCCGTATCTTGCACATCTTGTTGGTCATTTAGAATTTCGGCGCATACGCGTCCTCAACAAGGCGAGTTATCGACCTGCCAACATGTGACTTGGGCCCTTTTTCATGAAATTTCTTACATTTTGCTTCCTAACTCACTTGCTTGAAGAGATACAGCGTTTATGGTTGTTAGCAAACTAAAAGAGCATTAAATTGTGCATCTTTTTGCTCTCTTTGAATTTATGCGTATCGCTGCAAGGAAACGAGTTATCGAGTGGTAAACCTGTAACTTGGCAATTTTTGCCAATTTTTTCCATGAAATTTCTTACATTTCTTACATTTTGCTTTATAACTAGATTATTTGAGGAGATAGGGCTTTTTAAGTCATGCCACTCTGCATAGGCAAGGAAACGCGTTGTCGAGTGGTAAACCTGTAACTTGGCTGCGCCGTTAGGATATGGACAGCAAATATTTTGCACAAAAAATTACAATCAGATTATTTATAAGTATTATACAATTTATGTAGATTGCTCGCCGAAAATCAGGAGGGCTCTAGCGAGATTTGTAACCACCCTGGCTGGTACTCCAACGTATGCATCGAGCTGGACATTGACAGCTTAGCGATCAACACCCTACTGCAATCCCATCACGTTACCGACATCGAAGGCACCAGCAGTGCGACAGCGTTCGACGCCGCTCAATCTACAACGATTGAAAATGCGATCGCTGGCACGTCTCATACGCTACCATACGATGAAACATCACGATGCGCCGAGTCGTTCAAGGTGTTGCGTTCAATGGCAACACGCTGGATGCGGGACATTTCCGTCTATCGCAACGTATTCGCCGATTTTCAAGTGATACACTTTTATCGATGGCTGCGCGCACAGAACGCGTTATTATACGATCCGGCCATCTTAAAGACGCTACAAAACTTAATGAAGAAGCTGTTTATGCAGCTGGTGGCCGAGTTTAAGAGATTGGGTTGTAGCATTGTCTATGCCAATTTTAACAAAGTGATTGTCTGCACAAAGAGGAGTGATGTGGATGATGCAGCTGCGAATATTGAATTTGTATTGGCGTCAATTAGGAATAAGGAATTGTTTCATTCATTGGAAATATCAGTGAGGTAAGCAGATACTTAAATTGATGTGTTATGGCTATCATAACATGCAACTGTGCAGTAATAATATTTTTGTCGCACTCTGTTATGTATAATATGCAAGAATAACATATATTTTCACTCTAGTTACGCAAAATAATTCGCTAAGTGCCAAGTCCAGTTTTTAAAAACAGAATTAATTTAATATTCTAAACCCTACGCATAGTCGGCGGACAGATCTAGTGCGGCCGCAGGGGATCTCCTTCAAATACCTGAACAGCATAAGTTGTTACAATTTTACACTTATGCTGTCCAGGTACTTGGAGGAGAAGTATCTTTTTACAGATTTAGCGGGAATTAATTTCGAGTTTGCTTTTTCGGCTCTTAATAAGATATTTGGTGGAATATTCTATTTTCTTATATGAATTATTTGACATTTTATTTAATCATAAAATTTTGTTCTGCAATCAACATAACACAATAAGACAAGAGCGTCTATGATTTTTTTAACTATTATATTTTATTTAGATAATTAAACGCGCTGTTAAGGGCCATAACTATTGTTTCCTTAACAACCTACAATTACAAATATTTTTTACTTTATTTAGACAGTTTTTGTAAAAAAAATCAAGTTGCTGAGGGATTTGAACCACCAATAATAAAACAATATATTTTGTCAAAGCTCACTGTCTATATAAATTGTTTCTCTCCACGATAAAAATATTTTTGTTTTCCAAACAATAACTTATTGAGTATTAATCGTAATATTATGAATTAGATGTAATTTAAATCAAACCGTATCTGCAGCGGTAACATCACTAGTAATGTTAACATCTAAAAATTTACATTTTTATATAAACTATTATTCTAGCCGTAATTGTTGAATAACACTATTTATATTCCACTAATTTTAGACAATGCTGGGAACAATTAGTATGGATTGATTCTGCTAACTACGGTGGAGTTCAACACACATCCAAAGACGATGCGGATAAATCAAAAGATGGTGAAAACGAACCAAATCAAGAATTGGATGCGCTTAGTGATATTGATAATGAAGACTCTCAAGAAAATCAATCGAGTGATGATGCGGTAATCTTGGTGTTTTCTAAAAAAAAAATACAAATGAAATAATTATGATTGGTTTTGTTTACAGGCTACCGTAGTGATGAATTGGAACATTGCTGAATTATTACCAGAGGAAGCAAATTGTCGCAACCACTTCAACACAATCATTGCTGGATACATAAATGCAGTTTATTTGAAACTGAAACAACTGGAGCTATCAACTACACGGCCGATTGTTGCATTAAGCCAACCGCAGATTGGATTATCCGCACATGAAACAGTGGCCGAATTTGCTAAGGAAATACTTAGCGGCGAGATATCACAAAACTTATTCATGTAATCTTCCACCATAAACTATTTTTTTGTATTTTAATTTGTTAATATCTTAATCGTTATAGGATTGTCGAGCGTCTACATCAACGCTTTGATGTCGTCAACGGTACATCACCAGCGCTTGATTTTGTCCGTCATATTTGTCATGTACTATCACTCGATCCAGCCGTTAAGGAGACCGTCGACCATCTGAAAAGCAATCTATTGCGATTAATAGGCGTGCGTGAATTCTCAGACATGGCAGTGTGGTCCGATCCAACCGTTTCGTATACAATACCACAAGTCATCTGCAAAACGTGCAATCATTGTCGCGACGTCGACTTAGGTCGCGATCCCTATAAATCCGATGAGGGTTTACTATGTCCGTTGTGTAATACGCCGTATGATAATAACGAAATTGAATTCTTCTTACTCGATACGGTTTGTAAGAAGTTGTTGGCTTATAATTTGCAAGATTTGCAGTGCAAAAAGTGCGCACAAGTAAGTAAACTATCATATTGAGCCAAATTTTATGTCATTGACTTAATTTTATTTATATTTTAGATAAAATTGGAGAATTTGATTAAACATTGTCAATGTGCCGGTAATTTCCGAGGTTTAATTCCAGCGCAGGAGTTGATTAAACTGTTTAAGAAATTTCTTCACATTTCTGAAGTATTTAAAATGGAGGCGCTAAATGAAACCATCAAAAGCACTCTAGCATTGTTGTAGGATTTAAAAAATTGTTAATATTTTTGTATCGATGTCTTTTAATTAATATAATTTATTATCTATTATTAAATTTGTTTCTATCTATGACTAAAGAAACTTGATACGTGAACAACAAATATTCATTTGTTATAGATGTTTATTAAATTTACAGAGAACAACTAAGACTTTTAATCAACTACATTTACTTGGTTTCCATGTTGATTGGATCGATCGTGGGATCAGTAAATTTGAATGATGGGAATTTAGTCATATCAACGCCACTGCCGCCACCGTATTGCTTTGCTACCTTCTCCATTTCCGTCTTCAATTCCTTTTCGATTTCAGGGCTTGGTTCATGTAGTTTGTTACCACTGTGAATAAAAAATTAATGAAATACAATAATACATGCCAGTATTATTCGGAATTTTCTTATATAGGTAGAACTGTTTCAATTAAAAATCTTATTTCTTTATAATCAAAATCCAACTTTTCGGACACTGGATGACATGCCCATCCTCAGGGAGAAATATTATACAGCAAATCGATCGATTCACTATATAATATTTATTCCTACCTAAGCATGAGCACAAATTCCAGAGTCCGAAACTTAAAATTTTAATTATAGAAAAATTGAAAACCGTCGATTCACCTTGCTAAAGAAATGTGTTCGCTACTACCAATGTAAACGCAATGAAACACGTTTAGGATTGAATAGGTTTTTATACGTACCCGCCGCTTTTTGATTTGTATTCTCTCAATTTGTCTACGAAAAGCTGTTGGATTGGGTCGCTGGCTTTTTGATAAGCAGGTGCCAGAACGCCTAAATTACGGGCGCAGATTACCTGCTTTGCCGTCTTTTTTACCCCTTGCAAAATTTGATTCGCCAACATCTAAAATGATTTGTAGGTTAGTGTTATGTAATAAATTTATTTGATTAAATAATCAATTGGAAGAAATCTATTTTTCTATTACTAATAACACGGTTGGATATCGTGAACGTTATTCACGTACCTTGCTTATTAGATTTTGTGTAATTAAATAAGATATTTGTTAAATTTGGTGGAAGTTCGTAGCAAATTAATACAATGGTACTCGATGTCAAACCGGCTCTGATGTCAACGTAGCTAGATCGCTAAGTTATAGGCGCTCCTATTGGCTCACAGATGGAGTCGTTTGGTTTCGAAACTAATAGCTCTATCTATGGAGCATAATCTGCAAATCAAAAAATAGAACGTCAAAAAAAATTTCGAATATACAAAAAATAACATTCCAATAAAACGTGGTTTAGCAAAATTATCTTTTAATGTTCGTAGGTAAATTTTTTTCGTTAAATTAATTATAGAGTAATCACATTTATATCATTATGGAATCGCACAACGAAGGTGAGTTTATCGATATAAGATCAACCAACAACAATCAAACCTAAAAAGATTTCGATCATTTCACAGATGCAACGACAATCGATAACGTTATGCGAGACATTTATCATTCATGCGATGAAAATAATCGTAATTTGGTGAAGGTATCGAAATTAATTGAATACATCACGCCGTACATGCAATCAAACATGTAAATAAATATTGCTTCCCTCCACTCTCTTCCAAATCCATTGTTTAGATTGCCATTTTTCATTTTCTCCTTGTTTTTATAGACAGGATTTATTAGGGCTGCGGCGCGATCTGGACCCGACCAATTGCGATCCGGAAATTTCTAGCGAAGTGTTTTTCGATGCTATGAAAACTTGGGCTGACAAGTACGAGGAGGGAACATCATCACTCGATGAAAGTTTTAAGCAACAAGCATCACCGCGGTATTACATTATATCTCTACTCTTTTTCATTCATTCTATATTCTGTGATAATTGCAGAACGTTTATTGTTAGGGAAGACAAACGTTTATCATTTGGCCAATCAACACCACGTAAAAGCTTTGGATGTAAATTGAAATCCGGTAATCGGGATTCGAATTTAGCAGGTTAGTAGTGTTTTCTAACTCGTACAAAGTTTTGTTTCTATAAAATCTGCAAATGAATTTAGGCGGAATATTTGACAAAGGAATTTTGGAGGATACTATAAAGGAGTTAAATTATCAAAATAAAAAATGCCATGAAGAATTGGATTTGGTGAAAGTCCAATTGGCGTGCACTGAAGAGCAGTATGAGAATCTACAGAAGGATAATAAGCAATTGATTAAACAGCTACAACAGTAATTAATATTGTCTCATTTATACATTGTAATAGATAATTGTTTATATTTAGTGAGCGTGAAATCAATGAACAAATTAAATACTCCGGCGTCGACTGTGAGGAGATTCGAGACGCTGCACACGTCTCGCAGAAGCGCGCCGAAAAGATGGAGAAACTGTACGCGAGTGCCCAGAAGGAAATCGCACAACTAAAGGAAGAGATGTATAAAGCTCTTGATGAGGTACGTTTATAGTTATGCTTTTTTTCTTTCCAATTAGATTTATCTTACTTTTCTTATTGCATATGATAGAAAGAGAATTTACAAGATAAATTAGATAAATTGTATCAAAAGACAAGCGATCAGAAGACTGAAATAATCTCATTACAAACCGAACTTGGAATTAAAGACAAGGAACTATCATATTACGAGGAAGTGAAAAATGATTTGATTACGAAGATTGAGGATCATCGAAGAATGTTGGAAGACCAGAAAGTCACAACGGAGGTAAGATTAACATCCGTAAGTTAACATTGTTATTGTTCGTAATGTTTGTGGGCCATAATTCACATTACCATTTATAAAATGAGATTACTTTTATTACTTTCTATCCTATCTCTATATCTACTAACTGTTTGCGAAGTGCAGAATCTCCATAAATGAATTTCTTTATTGCCTGTGACTGTAGTATAACATTTTAATTTAAAGTTTTTCTAACGAATGATATACAATAATAATATAATCAGAGGTGTTGAGAAAATTTTCGGATCCAGGTAAAAATGACTAACACGAAACAAAGTTACAGAAAGCCCACCGGGCCCTTTTATCACCTCGGGTGCTGGTAATCAGTACCGGATGTAACCCCGCCCTCTCCTTTTGGCGTTCTAGATAAGAATAACATCTTGGTTAATTATTCCGGAATAATAAATCAATAGTCTCGTGGTTGTGTTTGTGTCTCAAGCCTTCCAAAGTAAAAGAGCGGGATGGAAGATGGAAAATGAAGGCTAATTTAAAAGACTTTTCTAATTTCTACCTAAACAAATTCAAAAATAACATAAAAAATTGGGTTTATGTTCTAGAAAGATCTGATGATTTGCCAAAAATTAGATCCGGAATTCACAAGTGGCAGGTCTACATCCAAAGCTACTAACATTATGTTCCTAAAGTTTCCAGTATTGGCCATGCTAAAATTACAAATCGTTTATTTTTATTACACCAACAGTAGATCCATCTGATTATCAAAGCACTTGTTAGGGGTATAGAATTAAATATTAGAAATGTAACAGTAGTTCTATCATGCAGCTGCCATTTCAATTTTGTTCTGAACAGAGACTTTACTCAGTTTTGTTGCACATCATCACGTTCCCTCTTGATATGGCGATTCTAAAATTCGTTTCTTCGTGATATTTTTCTTTTTCTTTATACAGGATAAATGCAAATCTTTAAGGTTGTAAGATTCTAATGTTAAAAAGACAATACCAAGTTCTGCCTTTTTTTTCAGTATAAGAGCAACCCGTGCGAAGTTAAAGAAAATACATCAATGGTATTTATCGAGGTAATTTTTAATTAGTAGTATCTATTACAAGTACTCATAATATTTCATTATGAAAGACAAAACTACTTTTATAAGTACCAATTATGCAGTCTCTTTGAATTTCCACGGCCCTTTCTTGCACTAAAAATATACGAACGAAAATATCTTTCTTGTTTAGCCAAAATCAAATACAGTATACTCTCGATTACCTGTATTAATCTTTTTTTCTGAATCTGAATCTGAACGAAACATGGATAATTCAGAAGTATACTGTAATTTAAAAGTGATTCCATTTTTAAAGCGTAAAGTGACTTGTGACTTTTATAGCCCACTGGGCATGTAGCATTTAAATACAAACATCTGATTTTAGTGCGTGAAGGTGGAAAAAGATAAGTTGGAATCCATGTTAAAGCGTACGCTGAAGAAGTGCACAAAATCAACAATTATGCACCATTCTGCCGATGAGAAACGCTCGTCGACCTCGTCCATTGAAACAATTGACTACAAACAAGGTAAAAAATCACGATTTACATCACCAATCAAAACAACCAAATTCGATTTCTACAACTACGACGCACCGTACATCAAAAAACGCAACAACAATCTATTTTCAAACAACGAACTGAAGACAGACAATAAACCAAATAACTTACGACCAACAACGATACGACGACAATCATACCTTTTGGACAAATCAATACCGAAAGAACTTGCCAACATTAAGGTGCTATCACCTAGCCGTTGTAGGGAATTGATTCCGTACAAAAAGACTGAATTACTTACTTTACTAACTTCATTACATAAATCTACAGATGATACGAAGACGTTGGATATTAGCAGCAGCGACGATGAGATGTGGAGGATGGTGATACTCAATTCAAGCTCATCGTTTCACGAAGATTTGCAAACGGAATTGGCGCAACTGAACGAATCACAAGGTGATAGCAGTAGCGGCAGCGAGTATCACGAATGCACCTACAAGATGAAGCTGAAACAGAGTGAGCATCGCATCCTTCAACTTCAGTACGAACTACAACAGATGGAAAACAACGAGTTGCTGACGAACAACTACAAATTGGAGGCGGAAAATTTGAAGCTGATTAAGAAGGAGAATGAAGCGAAGCTCGATCAGTTGCAGAACGATTATCGTCGAACGAATGAAGCCCTATCGAAGCTGAAAGAGTTGGAGAGGCAGTACTACATATTGTACGAGGATAAATTGAAGTTGCAGCAGCTTTATGAAGAGAATGCAGAACGTGTTAAATCATTAACATTGGAGTTGACTGTATTGAAAGAAGATTATACCGTATTACATAATGAGCGTGACGAATTAAAACAGCGTTGGGATCTTGTCGAAGAGGAGAAGGTGAAGATAGAAGCGAATTTCACCGAAATCTTAGAATTGAAGGATGAGATCGGGGATAAAATCAATAACACATCGTTGATTACGCAACAATGTCAGATTGATACAAATTGCGCCTTTGAGCAACTGCAAGAGCAAATAGAAACATTGACACAGGATGCTGATGTATTGAAACAACGCAATTGCGAACTCCTCTCCGAGAATGAGAATCTAAAAGAGTCCATCAAGAGAGTGGAAAATGATTATGCGCAATTAAAGCACGATAGTGAGCAAAATCAAGAAGCGCTGATTAACGAGTATCGCTCGAAGATCGAATACTGCCAGAAGACGATTAATAGTTTGGAGAGCGAACTGCAGGCATATAAACAACGCGCCGATGACTTGGAGAAGCGCAACGCCAAGTTGTTGAAGCAACAGAGCGAATTCAATCAACTTTCGCTTGAGTTGACCGTGCACAAGAGGGAGATACAAAATCTGCGTGGCACGAATAAGGATTTGTTGAACTATAAGGAGCAGTGCATGCTGTTGAGCAAGGAGATGACGCAGATTCAGCTTGAATTAAACCAGAATAAGGTGCAGAATGATCATCGTCAGGAAATACTCGAAGAGACAACATTGAAACATATCGATTCGGTGGTTGAGCTAGGCAATCAAATCAAACAGATACGCATGGAATTTGATCATTTACTCAGCTGCAACGAAATCAACATGGCTAAATTGCAATTGAAGAACGCCCAAATAGCAAGTTTCGAAGCGAAACAATTTTTGCTCGAAAACGACAATCACGAACTACTAACAAACAACGAAACATTGATTAAGACTTGCGCCGAGCTGCGTATGCGCAACAATGAATTAAATCGCGATATTGGAATAAAGTTGAGTGAGATATCGCAACACTTGGCAACGATCGAAACGCAAAAGATGATGGTGGAGCACGCCCGGCTGCAAATTGATAATTCGCATACAAAGATCGATAAGCTGGAATCGGAGCTGATTTTAGTGGCGGAAGAAAACGAACAGGTACGTTTTGAAAATGCGAAGTTACAATTAAAGATGGATATTAATTTACGTTCGCCATCACAGATGCAGACTACACAAGCGATGGATAATAATGCTGCGATTGTTGCTGCTGCTGTAAATAATACCAGCAATCATCAGTCGAGTGATACAACTGGCGCCGGCGGCAGCGAGCCGACATCAAGCGTTAAAGCGCCGACGATCGACGAGGACGCCGATACCGACGAGACATCGGGTAACGATCTGGATCGTATCCTATTGGACAGCGAACAAATTCGCGCATCGATTAGTAGCATCGAACACCATTCGCATCAAAATCAAGCCCTCATCGATCAGATCACCGAATTGCAGATAACGCTAAGCGATAAGAGTGCGAAGATAAAGAGTTTGGAGGAGCGCTTACGACACTTGGAGGAGGAGAAGATGAAGCGCCACAACTACGATCGCATGATCTTGCAGCTAGACAAGATGCGTGAAAAGTTTGACAATATGAACGAGCAGCTGAATAACGAACGCAAGTACAAGGAGGAGCTGTTGCATGCGAAGAACGCACAACATCACGAAATAAATGCGTTACGACGTCAGCTGCACACCGCGCAAAAGGATGTGTCGATGGCGATTGGCGGCATACACGAGCATCGCGTATTCTTACACAAGCGTACGCTGAATATTGTCGAAAAGCATCACTTTACCGACGACCTACTTGATTTGATTGAGGACAAGGCGGAACAGTATCGCGCGCGCAGCTCAACCAACATCATCGACGAGCTGTACTTGCTGAAGATGGATGTGGAATTGACGGTGCACATTCTCGATCGTATTGTACGTGCGATGCACTCCAATCCGCTGACAACAATTGATTGATTGATGTATGTTTGCTTTTTGTTTGCAGAGCGATGATTACGTGAGCTCATCGGCGTCGCCGAGAAATTCTAGTTCCCTACAAAGGTTGTTGTTTGCATTGTGGTCGATTTTCTCGTCATTTTGACTAATTTAAATTGATGATGATTCTAGTTCGGGTGTGAAAGCGTGCCAGAAGATGTTTTCGCTGAAGCCGGCTGTGCTTATGTTGGAACGGCCGATTAGTCCAGATAGCCCGAATTTAGAAATACAAGAAGATCATACTAATACTAACGTAACCGCTGACTCAATTGACTTTCAGGTATTGTTCGTTAAATTAAGAAATATATATTTTTTTATTTTGGCTGTATTTCTAGTCATTTTTAGTGACCAACTTACTATAATATTTTAGTATTTCCACGTTTCTTAAACCTTAATTTCTTATGAAATTTTTGTACAAATTCTTTTATCTTTTGCATTTTTCATCAATTTTCTTTATTAATGAAAATTAAGAATAACTTAATTTTAAGGAATTGATTATAAAATTGCAAAAATTTTGTTTAAGAATAATTAAGATACTAAAAAAGTAAGACGAAATTTTTCTACATAGGTTTTTTATTGTTGGAGAGACTAATAAGTTATAGCCGTTTTATTTTCACAAAACTAACAAAAACACACATTAAACACCTGGATTAAACGCGAAAAGAGCAAAATAATGAAATTACTTACTTTTGCCTATTTATCATTCCTTTTATGCTTATGAATGCGCATTGACACTGCACCCGATGCAATTAATGCCTACAAGAGAACGAAGCCTTTAATACACTCAAAATTAGATTGTAAATTTCTAGAAAAAAACATGGAACACATTAATAATAGAGAATAAGCTTGTATCATTTTTAAACATATATGCATGCGATCGAATCTCTGTTCAAGTGGAAACAAACTAACAATTTGATCTAAATCGCAAGTTTACATATTATAATTAAATAAGCATAAAATGTCGTATAAATTGACAGAGCAAACAATAATTTCCAATTTTGAATCAATTTAATTTAATTTGATTTAGGCAACCATTCATACGTTGGCACTCGATTCATTCGCGTAATACGGGTTGCTACATCATTCTGGTGGTAGCATTAGCCATCCTATATTATTTATGTGTTCCGTGAAAACAAGAAAACGATTTTGCGAAATATTAAAGTTAAATGATAAAATTCTGACCCCTAAATCTTTCGTTTTCAGATTTTCAGCCTTTAGTTCTTGGAACACGCGCTGATTCATGGATTAAGTGCCCGAAGAAGGGACAGATCCAAAAAAATTAAAATAAAACTGTTTTGTGTAGAAAATTTACAAATACATATATAAATACGGTCATGTCTTATTAGCTAGCCAATGAAATATTATTTTTAGCATATATATCATATTGTTTTATATCCATTTTGTTTTAGAATTGTGAAGAAACAATCAAGGAAATACAAAATTTGCATATTCTTGATAACTTAGGACAAACGTTCGATGACATTACGTGAGTTAAACGATCTGAATGAGCGAATTGCATCAGGCAGGCAACGTATCGTTTTTTCTTCTTGTTACAGTGATCAGAAGTTCACCGAACAAGAGCTTGAGGAGAAATTCCATGTATGCACGTTGGCGTTTGCGATCGATGCGGCGTCAATCAAGAAACGCTGTCAGGAGCAATTTCAGCGTTTGGAGCAGGCGGAAAAATCACTGGTGGAAAAGATATACGTACTCACGTCGCTACTCAAGCAAGCACTCAAGGAGACGGGAGCGCTGAAAATGTTGGAGACACATGTAAGTGTAGAAAAACTATTGATGATAGCGATAATTTCATTGTTTATTCATAATATTTTGAATAATAGGTTGGCGAAATATTAAATATTGTGCTAAATCTCTCCCGTTTGGGTGAGCAGTTTGGCGAGCTACGGCAAGAACATAAACAACTGCACACAACGAATGTTATGATCAATTACATAACGTTGCTCACCAAGAAATTGGGTGAGCGTGGTGGTGGTACGGCCGATTTGAAATTGGCGTGGTAATTATTACAATGTGTATAATATGGAATTCGAAGGATTTCAATGTGTGAATTTTTCAGTTGCAACGAAATTTATAACTATACTCCGTCAATGCCGTGGCATTTATCGCGTCCGACATGCCGACAGGTTTGTCTCTTGGCGATTTTCATTTGTATCATCGTTTTTGCTTTATTGTCTCGTTTCCCATTAGTTGAAATTGTGCGCAGAGGAAGACCGCTTTGTTGGTCTACTTGGGAGGATGTGCTGGCATCTTTTGTCGAAGAAGAACATCATGGCTCACCAATCTAAATGTTAAAATTGATCGTATAATCTCATCTCCCCATGTTTTGTTTAATTACTACTTTCTTGTTATTGGTTATTACTAAATAAAATTTAATCAATGAATTTATGCAAATTCATTTGAACAAATTGAAAATGATAAAAATCAAATGTCGCTATATGTTTGTTATAATATAAAATAATTCTTAAATAAATTAATATTTCTACGAATTTTCTCTACCTCTTTTTTATCATTGTAAAAGTATTAAATCATTAACAAGATTCACAATTACACTACTTATTTTTTATTAGGTATCTTAAATTTCCTGAAAGCAGTTCCATTTCATCATTTATAAACTATCTATCGGAATAGCTCCATTTCATGTACGAGTATAAAAGCTCTCCAAGCACTATGCGATGCCTGCGATACCTGCGATGCCTCCGCTGCGGTTTAATCGGCTTAATATCTTTGCATCCAACAAATCATATGTCTCTATTGTTTTTATAATTTGCAATCATTTTTAAATAAATTAATATTTCTTTTAGTTGTTATTATAATTGTATACTGAACCATCAACAAGATTCAAAATTACACTATATTTTATTTCCAATTCATGCCCTTTAAAATTCACTATACGTGATCACATATGACCCATATGTCGCAATATAACCTCAAATAATAGACCACCAAACCGAAAATTATAAATCTAAAATCACTAATTATTGTTAATATTACATAAACTACATTTCAATAATATTTCTTGGTTTTAATTCAACAAAATATCGAGTCACAAATGACCCTATTTTTTATTATATAGTTTTTTTGCAAAATTTATCTGCTTTAAAATTTGTTTCATTTCATACATCTAGATAGCGCTACTTCGAGCATTAATATGCAACCATATATGCAACCAACAAATTGTGGCAATTTGGTTTCTTCGGTTGGTAGTCGTGAAAACAAAACAACTTGTGTCATGACAATAAACTGCAATAAACGCATGTTTTTTTAATCGATCAAGCATACAATTTTCTACCATATTTCTACACAATAATGTCTAGCCCAGCTTCAAGAACGCCATCACGTATACCATCGACGACAACATCCCGATCGTCGATGCAACAACGCACCGATAATGTCTCAGCTGTTTCGGTGGAAAAAAGCAAGGCAAGTGAAAGCATGGTCACCAGCCGACAATCAATTCACTCAACCACATCAACGATACATGAGGAGGAACCATCGCGGGAGTCGGCCAGCACGGTGCTGGAGGAATATAACGATAACGACAACGACGAGATGATGATGATGGAGGAGGAGGAGCAGTTGTTCTTGTTGGAGGAAGAAGGCGAGGAAAATCTGCTAACGGAGATGTCGGTGGTCGACTTTGTTGATGAGGAACTACCGGAGGAGGAGGAAATTGAGGAAGAGGAGCCGTTTGTGTCTGTCTTTGAAAGGTTAGATGCACCGAGAGAGTACTTGGACCAACCGGAACCAATAACAGCTGAAATATTGAAAGATATTTCGGTGCGATTGGGACAGATACGACTCTGCTGGCCGAAGCAACAAAAACTGGACATCAACTTCATGCCGAATGTAATTTTACCGGATGGTTACCTAATGAACACCAACAAAGAGAAGTTGCTGTTATTATATTGCGAGAACTTCCGGCAGCAGTATCATCAACGCTTTCCAAACAGGAAACCTTTACTATTGGCAGGTGATAATGTAGTAGGGCAGCGCGTAAGTACTCTGACTCCCTCATAGATGGTTTTCATTACATCAAAAATGCTTTTTTAGAAAATGGTTTGTACCACTTTGCGACCGACAACGCTAACATTCCCTAATTTGAGTACCTGGCAGGAATTGGCATCATTCATAAGCGATCACATTCAGTACGAACCGCTAAATCCGCCAACCGATTTGGTAAGTTTTTAATTTGAATTCATTACGTAGATTTGTTCAGATTTGTTGCTTATTGTGCCACCTATAAGATGGTAGCGAACATATTCTAAATGGTTTGAAGCGTGGCTATCTCTTTCACATTCGATGATGCGCATTTGAAAGCATTTTTTGGATTGTAAAGCGCATCACACTCTATATATATACACGTACCAGTAAAGTTACACAAAACTTTCTCATATAATATATATATAGATATTTATGAATGAATAATTCATAACGCAACAGGTTAAGTTTCACTTTTATCACCACACAATAAAGTTTGGAGTCGGATGGTTTGTTGTATGTGGCGGTGGACTGTATGGAATATACAGACCGATGTAATATAATCTCATGATTCCTATATTACGCGACGAGGCCATACATGCACTTGACTTTATTTTACTTTTTTTTCGAATCGTAAATATCGTTAAAATGCAACAGCAACAACGATTTCATTTTAATTATTGCATATGTGTATACGCACATACATTTCGTGTGCGATGAGGGACGTTTATTTTTTGCTAAATTTACTTTAATGGCTTTTAAATTAATTCGTTTCCCAACTAAGCGTTCGCTTTTTTATGAATGAAATGTTGTCGAGTGCGGAGTGCTCCTCTCTCTGCGAGCGAGTGAGAGCGAGTGAAATATATGTCAAATACTTGTTGAATGTATTCTTATTAATTCTCGACGATTTGTTAATTTGATTTACTTTTATGAGGGGGCTTTTACATTGTTTCAAAATTTATTTATTTATGTTTCAGCGCGCTTTCACGTTTATCTTCAATTTTGAACGCCACACCGAATTTTCACAAATATTATATGCAATTAATTTTAGATAACAAAAATAACGAATTTAACAAATTTAGCAAATTGATTCATTTACTGTATTTACAACAAACTTCGAAACAATTCAACTATGATTTCTAAGCATTTGAAATATATTTAAAGTAAATGAATCGAATTTGAATTATGATTTACGATAATATAACTCGGCGTATAAGACGCGTGTTCAAAATGAAACAAAATCGTTTATATTTTAGGTATACGTCAAGTAAAATAAGGTAAGTGTAAATTCTATTAATTAATTAATAACAAAAGGTTTAGTCGTAGGTATTAAATGCCAAATGTTATGATATTGATTTTTTCGGCTATTCTTTGTGTCTTTGATTCTCTAAACCAAAATATCGCTATAATTGGGATAGGTTTAGATTAATTTAACTTATTTGGATATGGATATCTTTGTAAAGTCGAAAAACTGCTTGTTTAAATGAATTTAATGGGTAATTAATTATAATTTTAGCAAATTGTTTCAAATTGAAACATAATTACAATTTACTGTTTGAGTTATTTATATAGAACAAAAATACATATTATATCAAGCTTTGATAAATCAACAAGTTTTAATTGTAACATATTTGAATCAATTTGAGTTGTTTGACCGTAAATATCTCTGTGAACTTGAAAAATTTCAATTGAAACTGCTCGTTTAAATGAATTTAAATGTGTAATGAATTATTTAAGAAAATACAATTAAACTTTTGAACGTATTTAAATGAAAAATAAACATGTTAATGAATTTTATCGGAATAATGAAAAATTTTGATTAATTTGAGTTGTTTGCGCCCATAAATATCTCTGTTTGAACTTGAAAAATTGCAATCTAAATGCCTTGTATGAAATGAATTTAATGGGTAATGAGTGAATGAATGACATTGAGCTATTAAATCTAATTCATGTTTTTATCTCTCGCATGTACTGAACTAAACTGGTGCAATTAAATTTCTATCATCATATGTTTAATGGCAATTATTGATTATCTATATTCAAGATGCATCTGTTAATTGTTTCATTTGCTCCCAAAATTAATAAATATATTTGTCATTAAAAAGAAAAAATAATAAAATCACACATCACACATATAAAATAACATAAATATAATTTATGTTTTAACTTTAACTATACCAGTGTTTCTTAAACATTTCGGATCTTCATATCTCTTCGATAATTTCTGCGTATAAATTTTTAAAACTGTTTTTCATAATCGTACAGGAATGTATTGTAGTTTATTAAATTATTCTTAATAGTTGTTGAACTAATTTCGCAAAAAAAGTCTAGTTAGAAACACGTCTGGGTGGTATATTTTAATGTATTGCACACGTATATCATAATACTACAATCACAATTAGTGTGTACCCCCTCAAATTTTTTGTGTACGACATTTTGGGAAGCACTGCTCTTTACCAACCAAACTATTGCTATTAAATTTGTGTCATCGTATGTTTAATAGAAATTGTTGATTATGTATGGAAGATGCGTCGATTAATTGTTAAATTTGCACCCAACGTAAGGAATTTTTTAATCGAAAACAAAATTTATCATTAAAATGAAATAATGAAATCAGTTGTATTAGTGGGGGGTATTAAAGCGCACACTACACTATAAAATGTCTTAAATCCAATTTCTGTTTTTTATTTCGCATATACATACTAAACTAAATTGTTGCAATTAAATTTCTATCATCATATGATGCGTAATTGCAATTATTGATTTTGCATGGAAGATGCATCGGTTTATTGTTAAATTTGCTTCCAATGCGTAACCATTTTTCAACCAGAAAGCGATTCTAAACAAATTTGTCATTACAATAATATAATAATATCAACGATAGGGCATTAAAGCGGATAGAACACACACATAACATAACTTAAATCGAATTCATGTTTTTATGTCACACATACTGAACTAAATTGTTACAATTACATTTGTATCATCATATAGTTAATAGCAATTATTGATTACGCATGGAAGATGCATCGGTTAATTGTTAAATTCACTCATTCACAATGCCAGCTAGCATTTTTAACCGGAAAAGCAATTCTCAACAAGTTTATTATTAAAATGAAATAATAAAATCAGCGACAAGCGACACAAATAATTGATCTTAAATCTAATTAATCTTTTTATTTTACACCTACTAAATTAAATTAATACAGTTAACTTTGTATCATTTAATGGTTAATAGCAATTATTGATTGTGAATGAAACATATATTAATTTTTTAAAACGGATAGCAATTCCAAACAAATTTATCATTAAAATGTAATAATAAAAGGATTGATTAAGTAGTGTCTCTATTCCAAAATAAGTGATCGTTATTTAGTAACTTTTTTAAACCATTTTTTCACTTCTTAATCACATATGCCATATGGCATGCACTTCAAAATATTTGATATTTTAGTTTGTTAAAAATAACAATAAATTATGGTACAATTGAGTGAAATTCTCAAGAAAGACCGAAGGGGTTAAAATGGCAATTAAAAGAACCGCCAATACTTCTTAAACCTAGATGATTGCCTAGTATTGGCTTGTAGTAATTGTAAATTAAGTAAATAGTTTTTTCATTTGCTTGTTTTTGAAAAGATAAATATTGAAAACGATTCTTTTTTATAATAGGAAAATAGGTATATTACGCAAACTTATTTTGGAACAAATAAACATTTCAAATGGCTCTCTCATTTTGTAAACAGATTAATATTATACATGAAATAACTTAAATGTAATTATATTTTTTATTTTGAATATAGTGTTGCAATTAAATTTGTATAATAATGATATCTTTAATAGCAGTAATCGATATTTTTATTATTGCAATATTGAAGATGTGTTCGGTTAAATTTGTTAAATTGTCGTGTATATTTTTTTCGGACGAATCGCCCAGCGAACGCTAAACCGGAAAGCGGCTCTTTCATTAAAATGAAATAATAAAAGCAGCGACGGGGCATTGAGGCGCACAACACCATACACATAAAATTACGTCTATTGTAGCAATAAATAGCCACCGCCGTCTGTGCCATCGTACACACATCCAACCTCTACTCCTTCTTTTCACAATTTTTTTTGCACCGGCCCCGTCCGTCGCTGTTGTTGTTGTTGCCACTTTGTTTGTTTGAAAGAGCATTAGGGTGCCCTGTGTTACCATCATCATCCTCCGTGCACATCATGCGAGCGAGGAGATGTATACAGCGCGAAAAATTCAACGCAGCCAGCAAGCGGCAGCGTACATTCCCAAAAACCAGCGGCGAGCTCTAGAATATTGAAGGAGAGAAAAAAAAATGCACGTACACAACAAATATAACCGCGCGCGCTAGAGGGAGAGGTAGTAAGAGAGAAAACGACGGCATCATCGTCGTTACCCATCAGCATCCCGCGCGTTATACACGTTCCAGGTAAAAATGACAAAATAACAAAAGGCGACCCATCATGCACAATGGATGGAATACGTACAACGGCAATGTTCGCGCGAGCGGAGCGCGGAGAGCGTATATTCAATTTTTTTGCCTTTCCTCGTCGTCTCCTCTTTTTTTTTCATTCTGGTGACGCGCTCTTTTACAACCACCGCGCACCAAATTCAACAATAAGATGGAAAATACTATATGGAGCGAGTAGCGACAGAGAGAAAGAGAGCGAGAGTAATATATGGGAGAATTTTGTGTGTATGTGTATGTGTGTGTGATGAGAAAGAAGAAGGAAGAAGGAAGGGTTACCAGCGGCAGCAGCAGCAGCAGCACATATTATTTGTATTATTGATAGATTTCCCATCGTTTCGGATTTATGTATATATAGTATACCATGACGCGTTCGCAGTCGTCGCTTTTGCGTTCAATGGGAAAAAAATCACCCTTATTTTTCTGCATTATATGCGGCGTTGTATTCACGGCCGCTCTGCTGCCACTGATGGTAACGAGTTTCAATTATGCGCGCCACCGTGTTGTATATATATGTATGTATGTGTATATGTGTATATGTGTGTGTGTGTGTGTGTGCGAAAATACGGTTATACGCTCTCTCTGCAATTAGGAAGCGTGTATTAAATATTTTATCGCTTTTTGAAATGATTGATTGCATATTGTTTGATTGCCGCTGCTGTTGTGTTGGCTGATGCAGTATTTAAGAAATTGCAAAGAGCTCGGTGGTATTGCCATTGGTGGTGGTCGTGGTGGTGGTGGCGTTGGCGCGACGCGGCACCAGCCGACTTTTTTGCCGACTGAAATTAATATGAATATTAAAATTACTTTATTATTGCGTAAAAGTACGCCAATTTATTCATTAAACGCTTTTTTTTCTTCTACTTCTTCGTCTTGTAATATTGAATTTTTAATATATATGCGTTTGGCGCGCACGATTTATTAATAATAAATTATTGGATTTTTAATGTTGTTGTAGGTAATATGATGGATATATGGATATACATTTATTCTACATGCAGTTCATTTAAAAGTATACATAAGAAATTATAATCGATACAAAATATACATGAGATTTTTAAATATGAAAATTGAAGATTTTTTACCTTTTTGGTTTTCATTTTTTTATCGATCTTGATTATTATGATAGATTAAAGTGCGAGAAGAACTTTTTGGGCAATTTTGGCGAAAGTCTTTAATGTTGTATTGAAACAATTTAAGAAATTATTAAATTAGATAAATTAAACAAGACTTGGTGATATTTCAACCTCTCGGTCATCTTAAGGGTTATGAGATATGATTCACTAGTGATTACAGTGACAATTTACTTTAATGTTTTATTGAAAAATACCCAAAATCAAAAACAAATCGGATAAGAACTGTTAAAAATTTCCCCCTACAAAGAAAAATCGTCCTATAATTGAATGTTTTAGAATCTCGTAAAGATATACCTGTTAAAAAGCAACTTGTATTTCACTATGTATACCTTTTAATGAAATGTAGTATAAATTTGTATGCAAAACTATTATTTTTAGCGCAATTATCATCGTTTTGTGTCTTGCTGTCGGTGTATTTTTAGTAAAACGAATTTTGATTGCACCAAACTACATTATTGACAATTTATTCATTCCGTTTCTTGTCATGTAACACGTCGTGTTATATATTTGGCGCGAGTGATATCTCGTTATTATTACTGATTTGATTTCTTGTTTTCTAAGCGATATGGTACATAGCCTATACAAATCTAATCCACTAAATATCGTTCAATTGCATAAAAATAGTTCATTGTTCGATTCCGCAAGTTGAAACTTTCTTCTTAGTTGGAAATGATTTTTAAAAAGTTTGTATTGGAAATTACATTTATACAAAGCAGTTGATAGTTTGCAACTCGCATTTATGTTTAGTAATTTATTAATTAGGTTTATACTATTTATGAATGTATGTTTGGATCACGCGATTTATGATTACTATTATTATTATTATTGATTTGATTTTGTCGGTAGGGGTGATAGATGCAAAACTATCATTCTTAGCGCTATCATCATCATCATCGTTTTGTGCGGCTGCTGTTTGTCGGTGTGCTGTTAAGTAAAAGGGGTTTTGTTTGCGCTAAAGTTTGTTTTCGTTGTGAATGTGTGTGTGTGTGTGTGTGTGCTGCGTTGATGAAGGACGAGTGAAGGGCAAATAGCGGTTTTCTCTACGCTGCTATGGGATGAGGATGAGGATGAGGAAGGTATAGAGAACAGCGGCAGCAGCAGCATCAGCAGCAAGCGGCAGTAACGCGCAAAAGAGGGTTTCGCTGCTGGGTCGGATGATGGTGTGGGTTCGGTTCGGCGGCGGGTAGAGGGAGGGGGAGGGTCGGACGGTCGGTTGAGTATTAAGGGTTATTTGCCGCGCGGCTGATTTGGCCAAGGGTAAATGCGGGGTAATTTCACACGGTCCCGACGACGACGGCTAGCTATAGCTATAGCACACAGCGAGCGCGCTTGGCTCTCTATGTGTGTGTGTGTGTGTGTGTGTGTGTGTGTATGTATGTGTGTGAGGACGCGAGAGGCGACGTTGTTGTACAATGTTGCCATGTGCCATATGAAGGAAGGGTGGGTGGCGATGGCGATGGTGTGGTGTGGCGTGGACCGTCACTTCGCGAACATTACCGCATCCCATCCCCCTCGTCGTTCGCTTCGCTCGCTGCCTGCCTGCCTGCCTGCTTCTCTCTATGTACACCACGCTTCCACTATATACTATATATATATATATACACGTCGTCCTTTTAGCGAGAAATAACCCCCCGCTCACCCTCCGCCACGCCGACGGTTGCTCCGCGTGTCGTCTCCGCACCTCCGCCGCGGCGCGCTCGCTCGCTCGTTACCCTCGTTCGCGCGAAAGGGACGCGCACAAAAACCACCCAACGCCACCCAACCCAACATTTGTGCGCGCCGCGCTATCTCGCTCGGCTTGGGTTCTCTCGTATTGAATGTACGTGTGTGTGTGTGTGTGTGTGTAGCAAACACCCCCCGCAGTGCGCTACAGGGGCCGCGGACCGCGACCTAAAGCTGCCTGCCTGCCTGCCTGCACCCTCCCGCTCCTCCCGCCTACCCTTCTCTCTGCCGCCGGTTGCTTCACAAGCATCAGAGGCCCCCGACGTCGTTGTCCACCCTCAAACCCTCACATCCGTTTTCGAACGTGCGATGTTGGATGGAACCAACACACGACGACGCTCACAAAGCAAGCACAAGCACGAAAATCCATACTATTCACACACACACACACACATCCACACACATGCGAATGAATATCCACCATCAACGAAAGATAAAAAAATATAATAATACATCAATATTCATCGCGCTTAATTAATTCTAATTTTAATCATCATCTGTTTTTGTTGTTTACGACGCGCCGTGTTTTACCCGCGCTGGCTGCTATATACGTTCCCCTCGGTCGACGCTGTGTGCTGCGCCTCCCGTGCCCGTCTCCCATCCGCCACCCCACACGCCGCCGATAATACACTTTTTTTTTCTCCTCATCGTCGTCGTCGTCGTCGACGCTGCTCCTCTCTAATACGCGCGCGTATTTTATTTTGCAAATTTAATTGCTTTGCGCGCTTGCTTTCATTTTCACCCCTCGCACGTTTTTTTTCTATATATATATATATAGATATATAAAATTCGTGGGGGATATCTCTCGCGCGCGCTATTTGGCTGGATATATCGCGTCTCGCTTCCACGTTCGTTCACCCGCGCGTCGCGCGTCCTTCTCCCGCGACCAAATTTTATCAAAACGGCAGAGCCATCGCCTAATTGTTTTATTAACGTGATATAAAATGAATTTGACGAATGATGATTATATTCCAATGTCATTTTATAAGATGTTAATTAATTAATTGCGTTTTAGTTAATGAATACCTAGCGATTCGTTGGATTCAGTTCCAGCAGCAGCAGCAGCAAAATACTGAAATGCGCTGTTGCATTCTTGCACCACTACTACGATGAAATGAAATTTTATCAAAATGTGCGAAGCCCCATTGCATATAGAGAGCGATACGTAATTATTTTATTAATGCGCTGGGCGATTATATTCACTCGTTTCGTTCATTGTTGAAGATGATTATGTTTCTTCATTAGAATTGCGCGCTAAATGTTAATTAATTAATTAATTGATTTTAATAGTATTGCGCCCGATTCCTTTTACATCATTTCTGTTCATTTTATGTGCTTCTCATGTAACTTTTGTTTGGTTTTGCAGAAAACCAGAAATTTTCCGTAGAAACTATAAGAAAATCTCTTAGAAAATATAAAAATTTGACCAAAGGGTGTATAATTAAAACTAACTGGCAATTAATTCATAAATGTTTCCACTTTTTAAGCAAATTTTCAACAGGTTTTTGTTTGAAATTAGATGAAATGATGAATTTATGTATAAAAGAAAGATTAGAATCTCATCTAAACAAAAGTTGTTTGGAAATCGCAAGAAATTGAATGAAAATTGTAGGAATCATAAAACATTTTAAGCGATACTTTACTGATTTTTGACTAGAATTGTTAGATGAGATTCAAGTTTTTGTTTCTTGCATACAAATCTCTTCTAACAATTTTAGCCAAAATCGCTTGAAGAGTGGCAAAAATTAACGAAAAAAATATATTGTAGAAAGTTATATTTCATTGATTTTAAATATTAAACAATATTATAGTTTTTCCTTAACGTTTTATGCAAAAAGCAAACAAAAACGAAAGACATAAATAATTGATGTAAAATACTTAAAAACTTTCTTCCACGACGTATCTCAAACGACTTAAATTTTATCAAGACGATCGAGCTTCATCGTGTAGTAGAGCGATACGAAATTGGTTTATCAACATGTCGTCCGTCCAATAAAATTAATTCTTTAATTAATTAGCACATTTCGTTAATTATGAGTCCGAGCATCGATTATTTTGAATAAACGGCGCCGATTCGTAAATTTATTGTTAGAGAAAAATTCAGAATGTCGTTATTAGCATTTCATCGTCGCGTTATTATTGATGATGATGATGATGACTGTCATTTGATGAATAATTGTGCTTGGAAAATGTTTTTAATTAATTATTGGTGCGTTTAGTAATTGAGTTAGCAGCAGCAGCGATTCGTTTTTGTTTTAATAGCGCGAGCGAACGAGTGAATTTAGATATTAAATGGTTGGTGTTGGTGTGTGTTGTGTGGCATTGTGTATGTACGTAAATTAGTTATTACATAAAAATTACGAAATTACATCGTTTATTGCCGACGATAAACTACCCGGTTGCAAATTCAATTCAATTCGCTCGCTCCTTTTTTCTCCTTTACTCTTCCTTCACTTCTTTCAATCGCTCGCTCTCTCTCTGTCTTTCACATCGCATCGCAGTCGTCGTCATCATCATCAATTTATTGTGCACATATATAGATATATATATACATATGTTTGTTTGTATAAATATATATAGATATATAAACACCCTTCATCCTCTTTTACCTCCCTTCCTCCTCCTTCACTCTCTTTCACTCTTGTATTGCCTGCTCAACAGGTTGTTTTACAGATTTATGACTCGATTTATAAAGTAAATGTATTAATTTAGATACTACCGGCTGTTTCGCCCAACAAGCACTAAATATACTTAAAGAGAGAAAAAGCAGCCGGAGAAAAATTGCATTAGGTATATACTACTCTCCTCTAGTTGTTGTTGTTGTTGTTGTTGTTGTATACTACATACTATACACATTTGCACGCGCATCATCCATTGTTGTTGTTGTTATATTTTTTCTCTTCTTCTTCTTCTTCTTCTTCTTCCATATCCATCAATCATCGGCATCGCATTATTAATTAGCTGATTGATCAGCTAATTGCGCTTTAATTTCTTGTTATTTCTCTTTTGTTTTTTATTCTGCGTATACTTGGAATATACATAGGAAAGGGACGCAAAAAAAAACAACAGGCGGCTATGCGAGTGAGCGTTTCGGTTTTTGCGTTCTCGTTGCCGTTGTTGTTGTTGTTGTTGTTGCCGTTTGCGCGTGGGCGAAAATAAAGTGGAAGCACCCGAAAATGTAAAGTATAATTCATTAGGGCGCGCTCGTTGGTTTGCTCGCTCGCTCGCTCGCTGCTTTTTTTTTTCCTCCTCGCCTCCACGTCGTGTGTTTTTCGGGGCTAGTGGCGGCGGGAATGCGCGCAGGGTGGGGGCGCGGGGGAGAAAATGTCCACTTCGACGTTGTAGAGAGAGTGTATGGTCGATGGGCAAGGCGAGGCCAATCGATTCCGAGAAATGCATTGACTAAGCAAAGCGCCACCAAGCCGGATGAAATTTTCTAATGTTGCACACCAAACAAAAAAAAAATGAGAGGAGAACACACCGCCGCACAGCCATCCGTGTATAGCCGGCGGCCACCCGCCGCTAATTTTTGCGCAAAAAATACCCTCTGCGTAACACACACACACACACACCACACCACACACACATACACACACAATGCCGATATTGATTTTTCTAATTTTGTTATTAGCGGGGGATGGATGGATGAAAATATGTGCAATATTGCGCAATTTGTTTTCGAATTTTTTACAAATCGAATGATAAACATCTGCATATTTTGGTAAATTAATTAGTTAATTAATTATTTTGCGCGTGCTGTCGAAATTTCGATTACCACCGAAAAAAAAGCGCCATTCATTATTCATTTAAATTTGGGGCCTGGTCGTTCGTCTTAAAAATTATATATCGAAAAATCAATTAATTATTTTAATAATTTCCGCTTGCAATTTAATTTTAATTTTATATTTAATATACACCACCATAAAGTTGCAATAAACTTTGCAAAAACTATTCAAAACGTTTTGGAAAATATAATGCACAACTAATTAAAGCTGCAGCTAACTGTATAGTTTAGTTTAAAGAGTTAAAAAGTTTCATAAATTGCATTAAAATTGTGTGTGTTTTGTTGGGGAAATTTGATTCATAAAGCGCGCGCGGTTAGTTTTCCAAAGCTCGTTCAAGAAATATTATGTGTTTCAAGTTTACACTCATTTATCGATTAACAATCAACAATTTGCCCAAACTTTCTGTGATTTTTAAACGAGAAAACGAAACGGATTGATTAAGTCGTTATTAAAAGTGGAAACAATACAACATCATTATCCTGATTTAAACATGCGGAAATTAATTAAAAAAATAAAAATACATAAATATCATAAATAGAATTAATTTTTGTGTAAAAAGTAATATTAATTCATTCAATCAAGAATTTTCGGCGAAAACGAACAAATTGATTAAATAGTGAACTCTAATAATACGAATTCCTACCGCACAATTAAATAAAATAAGTTTAAATAAGCGAGAATCGATTAAAGAGATGAGAGAGGGGGATGGTTAGGATCGTCTAAATATTTAATCACAACAATATAATGTGGCAATTAATTAAAAGCTACACAGTTTCAGTTTAAAAGTTTCATAAATTGTGTGGTTTCTTTTTTCTCCTCTTTTGTGTGTTGATTTGATTCAAAAAGCACACGCTTATTTTTCTACAAACTTTTCAAGTGCAGTTTAACACTAATTTATCTTTTATTGATCAATCAACAATTTTATGATCTATAAATGAAAATGAAACACAATTAAATATAATAAATTTGAATAAGTGGAAATTAAACAGAAGGGGTGTTTAACGCTGTCTGAATATTTCATCACAATAATATAATGCGCAACTAATTAAATGTTGAAAACAGTAATTTAGAAATGAGTTATTTTATAATAGGATATTTTAAATATTATATTTCCTACTAATTTTTAGTGACCATATCAATTTTAGTACCTTCACGAGTAATGTACATTACATTTTTCAATTATATTTCTTTGTATAGAGGAATTAATAATTAAAAGACACTTGGTTTGATTCACTATTCAAACAAAGTGTCTTTTAATTATCAATTCCTCTATATTTAATAATGGTTCACCAAGAGGTAGTAGCAAATATCTTAAACTTTATATTTTTTTGATTTACGACATTTTTCTCGAAAATTTAATAGACACCTAATTATTCGCGAGCAAAAAAATGTCAGTTTTGAACATCCGCGAGCTATTTATCCGCAATATCGCTATTATTTTACCTATTTTCTTTTACATTATACATTAAAATGTAGATTAAAATTGTTAAAATCTGCTGAATTTTGCTCATGAAAAGTCTGTTATCCTTTCATTAAATTAAGGAAATCACAAGTCATAAGCCATAATAAAGGTATAAATGCGAAAACTTAAATTATGCTATCATTTATCACCTTGCGGTATTTGAAATATGGATAGGAGTATTTGGAATTTAATGTTGTGTTGGGTTTTTCAAATTTATTTTGATTTGTTCTCTTTTTCATATATGTTGTCATGCCACTCATTATCGTGAATATTCAATAACCTCCTGTATTTAAAAGCGTTGGGAAAATGAGAGAACGTAGTTACTTCTTCTTATGAAAAAAATTATTTAAAATCCCGAAAATCAAGTCACTAAAAATTACAAGAAAATTTTGCAAAAATGCAAGGCATTGATTAAATAGTTAGTTAGAAATATAATATCTAATACAATTAAGTAAAATTGAAATTTAAATAAGCGCAAGGGTGATTAGGGTCGTCTCTTAAATATTTAATCACAACTAAATGTGCGATTAATTAATCGCATAGAAAATTTATACACATCATTAGCGTTTTATAAGCGACGAACGGAAAACACACAAGTATGTACAGCCAGCAAGTAAGCAGTGTAACAGCATAGCGCGCGGTGGAACGTATTTCCACTGCCGCCGAAAATTTATTTAAATATTTTATTTTTAGTGCACGCAATTAGGGGGCAATTAGGTTAGAGCGTGCGCGCGCGCTGTCGCATCGGCAACGCGACGCCGCCACCGTCGCCGTTTTCGTCGTCGTCGGCGTCGTCGTCATGATGATGATGATGATGATGATGATCATCATCATCATCATCATCATCCCTTCGTCGTCGTCGTTGTTGTTTGGGACGGCGGTGTAGTGTGGTATGGTGGCCCTCTCGCACCATTCCTCGTCGTCCATCCATCTCGCTTGCGCTCCCACTGTATTATATATTTGTGCGCGCCTATGCCACCTCAATCTCCTGCTGTCAGGCTCATGACATTCGCAGAAATTAACCAAATGCCACTACAAGCACACACACACACACACACATGCATATATAGTATAGCAGCGAGCATGTTCGCAATCAATCAATAACGGTTTGGGGGAACAGCTGGATTAATAATAATCATCGTCTATCACCTTCATAGTGTACATTTTTTATTAGTCGGCAGCCGCGTCAAACCTCAACGTTGCTTGCACCATCATGCGTAATTATATCTACTCTCGCTCGATGATGGAAAATTTTCTTATTGTGCGATTATCTTGACTAAGAAAAATAGTCCAACCATACGGTTGTATTCAATCAAGCGTCTTTAAAAAAATCATTTTTTACTTGCGTTCCTTTCTTTCTTCAAATTATCAACTGTGATTCTTATACTTAATAATTAATAATTTTTCATAGATATACAAAATTAAATTTCTTAAGAAATATGCAGCTTTTCTGACAGTTTAGAAAATGATATTATAGTATGGAATACCTCAAAATGAAAATAAACCTAAAAGAATCCTGTTGATATATTCTGATTTGTAAATCGTGTTGTTTTTGAGAGCCCAAACGTGTTATCATTTTTAAATTCCAATAAAATTGTGTCAATTTTGTAGAAACGTTTCATTTTTAGGGTTGTTTTTGATACGTTTAACGTTTTGAAACCAGTAAATTATTGATATTGAAGTTGTACACAAAAATACATGGAAATTGGACGTATTATTAAATTAATCTAAAGAAAATTTAGCGTTTTTTTGTTTGAAAAAAGTAGAAAGCATTGTGTGTTTGTGAGATAGCATCACATAGTAAGTGCTTTATTATGCATTATTTAACAATAATGCACACATTCCTAAACGTTCTTGCATTATTTATGCGCCTGCGGACAACTAACAGCTCAATTATGTAAAAAGAAGCAAAAGAAAATTGAAATATATATACATATATATCACAGAACAGGATTGATTCTTGAATGCGCTATTAGACAATTAAAAAATCATCAAAACTAATTAACTTATACTACTACGTCATAGCACAAGTAATGCTAAAATGAAACAAAAAATGTAAAATGTATGAAAAATGTTGATTCGTGAATGCTATTACAAAATATTAAACAATGATCGAAAGTAATAAAGTTGTTGAAACATAACTGAAAACGTATAGTAGGTATAATAGGCGAGTAGAGAGAGAGCGCGAGCGAATATCGTGTAGTCGTCGTAAAGCAATAAACATCACATTCGTAGTAATATTCACCTCGGCGCGCATACTATACAATAATAGAAAACATTGTATGCGACGAGGAGATAGAATGCCACCAGCCGAGCGATTAACAAAAACCCAAATTCGTTGCGCGCGTTTACGAAAAACGGCCATGTCCGTAAAAATGCTGAAATGCTATGTCCATTGCAACACAACAATCAACAGACAGCAACGCGGCAGAGAGAGTACCTACTACATACAATAAAACACGCCGAAATAGATGAATTCCGGTGAAACGAGTGAAAAGATGGGCGGTGGTGAGCAGCAATTCGGGGAAATGGGAATGCGATGCGAAACGGGACCGTCATGTGATGGCGATGGTGCAGCAACAGCAGCGGCAGCAGCGGCATACGCGAGGCCAAAAGACCCAAGCGAGCGATGGGTAATAATCATAATACATGCACAAGGCACACCAACCAAGCGACCAACCAACCAACCCCTCGACGATGGACGGACAACAAAGCGAAGGCACGAAAACAATAAAAGCGAGGAGGAAGCGAACGAGCAAAAAAATACTAGTATAAGCGATGACGGCGACTTATCGGTGGTGGTGATGACGATGCTGGCGTATAGAAACACATGAAAAAGAAGAAGAAGACGACGAGGACGACGAAGAAGAGAAGGCCCTTATTCCTTTCTTTCTTTCTTTCTTTTTTTTCGCTTCAACTTACTTACGGTACGGTTAAATTACATTCCAAGAAAGGCGAAACATCTTTTCACTCTAATCTCAATCTCGTCCGAGGATTATTTACGCTATTATTTGAAATATTTTAATGCGGTAACAATGCAATTTCGAGGGAGAGAAGGAGTATTTATTACCGTACATTTTCAGGTTATGATTTGTCTGGTCGTATTAAATGCGGGAGATTTTCTGCTAATTTAACGATTTGCAAAATTATTATTAAAAATGCACCACCGTTTTTATTTTTTGAATGGTATTTAAGTAAGTACATATACCTGGCCGCGCGCTGTTTGGGTGGTGTATTTTTTTTCACAACGTTAAACGGTGGATGCAACGCAATTAATTAAAACCACAAGCCATTGCGATAAATTGTAGAAAATGAAATTACTGTTGATCAAAAACTTAGTTAAAATGTTTTTATATGATAGAAATTTACTTGCTTAGTTTTAATTTGTTTGAAAACATACATAGAAATGCAACAAATTGAAAAAGTAGTTATTTTATAATTAAATACATACTTAAATTTGTATACTATTTTTAATAAAATCGAAGAATGTTCTTGCTTCCTCGTGATGAACTATTATTTATATTCAAAAATGAAAGGTTAAAATAAACCAAATTGCCAACAAATATTTGAACAATAATTTTATAATGATTGAATTAGTGAAACCTACCAAGTGTTTCATTTTTGACTATTTTTCATACATATTTTACAAAAATTGTACTATTATTAATTAGCGCCTACAAGGTACTTAGAGTTTAACAAAATTTATTGAAAAAGCGCATTTTTTGCTTATTTTTACTATACGGGGCTTAATTTAATTTATACAGAAATTGTGTAAACAAGTTAATTCACATTATTCACAGCATATTTAAAATCAATGTTTTACACATTTAATAAATAAAATGACACACGCTAGCTGTTCTTGGTGAACCATCTTTGATAATAAATTTAGTAAAATTTTTGTAACCAAACCAAATGGTTTTAAGGATTTTATTTGACAAATTTGTTTAAAAAATTATTACTTTTAGAATTTAAGTATAATAGATTTTTTATAGTGTTTTTTGAATGATGTTGATTGAAAAAATATGGTTAATTAAAGATATAATTTAAAAATGTAACCGAATATAAAATTATTGATTTTTATAACATGATTTGCTAAAAACTGCAACTTAAATATAGATACACCTACCACCTACATAGCACTTAGTATACTACATTTTATAAAGATTGTAGTAATTAGAGCTTTTAAGTTGCTGTTTATTAAGTTTCACAGTGTAATGCACATGTTTTTTAATACTGATATTGTAATTTTAATGAAATTCTTTGGCAAATTAGCCGAAAAACGTTTAGTTTTGATAGCGCATTGTTAATATGTTTGCGATGCAACTAATCAATTCTGACATTTTTGAATTCTGTTCCTCAATAATGAGCCAGCAGGCACCTAATTAAAGTATAGGTACATATGTTTTTTTGTGTGCAATTAAACCGATTACGTTGCGATGCGAAATCCACGACAATCATTGAAGAAGAAGAGGACGAAGGAAAAAGTGTAATAATCAGATTATGAAATGTCAATTTGTAATGAGCGCGCGTCTGTTATATTATTATATACATACAGACGCGCCGCCGCGCAAAGAAGATATCGATATGAAATTTTCGCTTTTTTTTGTGGGACGCAGCTGCTCCCATCATTCAATTATTATTTATTGTTGTGCACTGGGTACTGCGCCTATATACTATACTATACCACTCGCATTTACATCTAGTTTTAACCTCTCGCTTTATCTTTTTTTTTGTTAAGTCGTCGCCCGTTTGCCTGTTGTTGTTGCTGTTGTTGTTGTTGTTGTGTACTTGCATTACCGTACTGCAACTCGCGCGCGCGAACAAAAACGCGAATCTTTTCGAAACGATCTTTCTTTCCTCTTTTCTTTTTTTTTTTTGAAACGACCATCTTTTGTTATGTTGTGTGTATATGTATGTGTGTGTGTGTGTGTGTGTGTGTGTATGCGAGAAGAGCGTGTTGTCTTCGCTCTTTACCTGCGCTGCTCGCAAACGTTGTTGCGGCCTGATGATGATAATGAACACCACCGAAAACGGTATTTACGTTTCACCATGGCGGTGTTGTTCGTGTACCCGCGCGACCCATACGAAATTCCAGCCAGCGCCGCTGCGTCCATTTTTCGCCTTCTCTCTCGTGGTTTAACCACAGCCTGCTTGCACAAGCAGTATATGATTTGTTTGTTCGCTCGCGATGAAATAAATGATTTTGTATGTCGCGTTGTCAAGGTGACACACACACACACTCACACACACTCACACACACTCGCACACATGCACACATAATACACACACATACATACATGGCAAATAGCGGGGCATATTAGCGCGGCGACAACGTTGGCTGTTGTGCCTGCCGCGGTTGTTGGAGCGCGCAAAGTGTCGTCGTCGTCGTTGTTGCCGTTGCAATTGTTTCTTAAATTAGCGAGCGAGCGTAGCGAAATGCTGATGTTGTTCTTGTTGGTATGGCAACCGCATGCGATATATATTAAATTATATATTTTTGCGCGAAACCACCACCAACCAACGCCAACGCCAAGCTAAGCTAAACCATCCGAACGAACGACCGAAAAAAAATATCATCTCTTATCTTTGTGTATGTGTATATGTGTGTGGGTTTTTTTTGTATCTGAGCGCGGGCGAATGAAAAAAAAATCGTGCGCGCTCTTTCATACGAAATGACGATGGAAATTTGCGAATGTTGAAATGTGCGACATTAAATGCACGTTATTGATAAATTCTATTTATATGTTTAAAATAAAAACAATAATAATTAATATTAAATTGCTTGCAAATAAAGAAGTCATTACAACAAACTCTTTCATTTGCATTTCAACAATATTTATGTAAATTAGCTGCAACTATTGAAATATTGATGGTGGAAGGCATTCTATATTATAAATAAGCGACATTTATATGAAGAAAGGATAATAAGAAAAAGTTCATAAATAACAAAAGCATCACAAATTTGTCATCATTTTTTGCCAAAAAGGTGCTAACTTAACGCCGGTCAATATTTAGTAGACAGGAAGTTTTATAACTTGATATATTCGAAAAATAATATTAATATTAACAAAGAATTGCAATTTAGTATAATTTGCATTGATATTACGCACTAAATTTGTTTAATATAATAAATATTCTGTATTTTTTAAACAATTCCAAGTTTAAATTAAGTCGTTGAAAATATTTTAACTTGCCAACCGAAAAATAATAAGCAATTTATACTAAACATTACCTACTATAGTATAAATATTAAACATAAAACTTTTATGTTTCCTAAATATTAAAACTCACGGAAATTGTTTGAATTTTTGCTAAAACAATGTAATTAGCATTTATTTTACGTGTCAAATTTGCTGAAAATAATGAATTTCACATAATTATGTAATTGCGCTTGTAGGTACTATCAAGTATTTTTGAATGTTTTTTTTTGTTTCAACTTGCGCAAAATTAACCATCAATTTTCTAATTTGTCGTTAAACAATCGACACGTTTTTATTATGTTGTTGGTTGTAGCATAGTAGTAAAAAAGGCATACTTTGATCGTTGATCAAATTTTACCGCACAGTTAATTTATTTTATAGTTATTGCACCGAAACAGCTGATTAGATAATAAACTTGACGGCGCGCATCATTTTTATTACTTAACAATTTTATCGTTTATTAAACGGGCGATTTTTCTCACCCGGCCCAACAACACCGAAGAGGACTAACAACCGGCTATCGGTCGTTTTTTTTTTCATCATACCGCCTCAAATTAAAACAAATCTTGTAAATATTATTAGCATTTTATTTATATAAACCAGGGCCCAATTTGGAAATTCATGAGTGAGTATTGGATAAAATAAGATCAAAATTGCATTAAATCTGCTTTTTTAGGTCTTCAAACATGATGAGAAATTAATATTAATCAGAAATTTAGTAGCATATTTAGATCACTTTACTGGTCTTAATTAATTGCGAGTCGCGAACAAGTGCCTTACCTGACTTTAGTAAATAAGGCTCTAATATAAACAACAACAACGTTAAAGGATATTTTAAAATATATAAATATTGTGATAATTTTTTCATTGCTTTTTGGCATTTCCCATCAGAACATTTAACGCTCTTTGTGAAAATGATTCAAAAATCTGCATCATTTAGAAATGTGCAAATGGGAGAGAATTTTGCGGAACCCATTAGGACCCACTGGGATGGTATGGGATTGGTCGGGATTTTTACAAGTATTTGCATCTTTCTGCATTTTATTAGGACCTTTAGCGCCTTATTTATATTTATTACACAGAAATCTATTGAAGAACATTTCGAATATTGCCGAGCCCTTGTTCCTTTAGAATTCGGCAGGTTTTATTTTTATATCTCGAATATGTTTCATTGTGAGTAAGTTTCACGTGGAACTTTTCTACATTTTATTACCAAACAATTATTTTAGGTGGTATAAAAATGTACACTACTCAAGACAATTATTTGGACAACTGTTTGTTTAGCATACAAAGTCATTTAGCTAATGAGAGCAAGTAATAAATTTGGCTGATATTGGCTTTCTACTGAAAGTTTATTGCAAACAATAACATTTTTTTGTGTTTTCTCGAAAAATTGTCGAGAATAAAACTTTTTGTTGTTAGATTCATTGGCCAATTACAATATTTGCAGGATCTCAGTGGGGCCCAATGGTTGGTATTGGGAAGAAGTAAAATTCTAAGCATTGGGATGGGATCAGATATTTAGTCCCATGCACATCTCTAGCATCATTCCAGCAATAATAATGAAGTGGATAAAAAAATTTTTTGAATGAAAATGACAATTATCAAATATAAATCGCAAAAATGTATCCACGCAAAGAAAACCCCATCACAACATTAAATGCTTAACGCTTAAGTGTTAATGCTAAAAAAATATACGTAAAAGCCTAAGTGAGATCTTGTCAGGACCCCATTTAATTTAGTCTATATGGTAATACATACCAACGTAATTTCAGTTAGAACAAGCTGAAGTAATGTAATAATAGATTTTAATGAATATAATTTAAAAAAATATATTAAACTACCAAGAAAAAATGCAACAAATTAGCATTAATTCCAAGTGTCATATTACAACATCATTTTTATCATAATTTGGCTTTGCTTTTGCGCACTTAAGGGTTAAGAAAAAATAAATTATTCACTAAAAACAATTCGAAAAATTTTAATAAATTATTGTAAGTACCACCTACTACTACGAACTGTTTTATTTGATACACACTTATTCAATTATAGTAAACGAACGATTTTCCTCACCGGTTGTCGGTTGTTATTTTATTAATCTTTGATTACGTGCCTTGTTAGAAGGATTCAAATCCGATCGGTGATTTTAATCATCACGCCTTTTCATCATCATCATCATCATTATTATTATTATTATTATGATTTCCCATCATTTCCATTCCCGATGGGTGATAATTAATTTATTATCGCATTAAAATAATTACAATTATATAATAATAACAACGATTAGAGAGAGGCGATAAACGCAAATTAGTCCATTAACGAGCACAAAAATATACTCGCATATATATAAATACTATACGTATACGCATCGCATTTATATACACACACACACACATATATATATACATACATTTATAGTAAAACATAAAATAAATTGCGTCAGGTCATGGATGAGAATTTTTCTTTCGTCTTCCTTACTCGCTCCATTTCACTTCCACCCATACACCATTGCATTCATCCCATCTCACTCATCATCATCATTTTTATTGATAATGAATGTCGGTAGTAGTAGGATAGAGAAGGAGAGCGACGAGTAAAGGGACAAACAGCATCCAGAAAACATCAAAATAGCGCGCATCGGACACACACACACTCAAAACAAAACTTTTCGTTTTTTATATTTTTTTATGGATGTTGTTGTTTTGTTGTTGTTGTTGTTGTTGTTGTTTAAACTTGTGCGTTCGTTGTCTTTTTATGCATATACGTACGAGGATGATGATGACGCAACACAAGGGCGGATGTGCAATATAAAATAGATGTGCGAGAGAGAGAGAAAGGGATGGATATTGGTGGAGTGTTGGCGGTGGCGCACATCTATATGTATATGTATAGCGAGTAAGTGAGAGAGACGGAGACAGAGAAAGAAAGAGAGAATGAGTGAGATAGAGATTTTTACGAGAGCCACTTAAAAGTTTTCAATTGTTGGTGTGTATATGTGTATGTGTGTGTTTTGTAGGGCATCCGGCGTCATTAATATCTTTTTAACCTATATATATAGATATATATATAATAGAAAAGTTTGTCGAAGATTTTAAATTCATTGACTAGAATAAGAATAGTAGTAACCTTGACATTAATAAAATTATTATGAATAATTAATGCGCGCCGAGAGTTGTTACAACCTTGACATTGGCATTGAAATACATTTCTGTATTGTATCTATATATACAATATTTTAGAAATAATTGTGTTGTAGTATACTAGCAAATCGTAAAAACGAAGCACACGCTGTTGAATTTTACGAGAACGTGTTTCTATGAATAACAGTTGTGAATTCGTCGTATTAAACGTTAAGGAAGAAGGATTGTTGTGTGTTGCGTTGTTTGTTGCATTCGCACATTTTATCAATTTTTGCCGATTTTCTATTTAGCCCGCTTGTTTTTGTTGCAAGAAGCGAGGAGGAGGCGCAGGCATATAACAACAACAAAAAGGGTCTTTTTGACCACGAAACTGGCCTGTCTATATAGAAAATGCTAGATTTTTGGTGGCGAACTACGTGTCTTGTTTAGCATTATTTTCATTTTTGAATATAGGTTGTAATTTTTATAAATCTGCTACAAAATGCCGAAAGACGAAACTGCAGTCAGCAATATGCAAATAAAAGAACTTGAAACTAAACCAGGAATTATTCTTTTATTAAATGGTAATTAGTAATTTGCGATGGCCACATTTTCCCATAAGTTATGTATGTAAAAACGCTGTTGCGTGCGAAAACAGCAGAAATACCATTAAATTAAAGCAAGGATTATTGTTGTGTTGTTTGTTGCATTTGCACATTTAAAATATTTTTGGCGATTTTCTATGTAGCGCAGACAACGCCACGTTTAATTTTTTTAAGAGCCTTTTTGACCACGAATTTGTCATATAAAAAATGCCCGATTTTTGCGTCAATCGTTTTCTCACATTTTTCCACTATTTCTTTAAAGTGGTGAACTTCGTGTGTTAAAGTCAATATCTTCAATTAGTAATTAGTAATTTGCGATGGGTACATTTCCCATAAAGAATGTAAGAATTATTGTTCTGTTGTTTGATACATTCGTATATTTTATTTGTTTTTGGCGATTTTCTATTTAGGCATTCAACATATACAACGCCACGTTTAATTTTCCTTTAAAAGAACCTTTTCGACCACGAAATTGGCGTATAAAAAATGCTAGATTTTTGCGTCAATCGTTTTTCGATTTTTTTTAAAACTTTTGTTTAGCTTTACTTTCTTTTGTAAATAAAGTCGATATCTTAAATTAGTTATTAGTAATTTGCAATAGGCACATTTTCCCAGAAGGAATGCATGTAAACTGCGTTTCGTGCGAAAACAGCAGGTTTCCTTTTTTAAAGTAAAGAAAGGTTTATTGTGAGTTGTTTATTGCATTCGCACATTTTATATATTTTTGGTGATTTTCTATTTAGCGCGCTTGTTTTTGTTGCGAAGCGACTCGCAGAGAGGCATACAACAAACATATACAACGGTTAAATTTATCCGCACGCAGGTAAAAAAAAGATGGATACGACGATACGAGTACGACTATATGCCAGCAAAAAAATTGGTCGTCGTCGTCGTCATCGCGTCGCTGTCTTTCACATACACACGCACAAATACACAGACACACGGCAGCCCATCGCGCGCCGCGCTAACAACGCGCGCTTCGTTCGCAGCACAAGGGGGAGTTTTTCCTCTCTTCTCTCCTCTTTTATTTTTTTTTTTGTTCAGGGTGGTGGGTAGCGAGCGCACAGCACAGCGCGGCGAAATTCGTGGAACGCACGCAAAACGCGCGCGCGACGAAGGGGGGTTGTTTTTGTGCTGCTGCACAACACACACACACACACACACATTGCGAACGGAACGAAATGAACGATAATATAACCCATCACCATCAGCTGTTGTCAACAACAACAACAACAACTATACAATGTGTGTGTGTGTATGTATATGTGCATGTACATACAAAGAAGAACGCTTCTGCCGCGCGTATTAAAATCGCAAATTTGTATTATTATTATTATCATTATTATTATTATTATTATTATTATTGCTGCGCGAGAAATTTATTGAATTTAATTTTGTAGTGTGTTTGGACGGGGCGCCGCCGAATGTTGTTGTTGCCGGCGTTGTTTGTTGGGTTGTTAATGTATGATGTATTTGTAGGAAAAATCATAACAATTAGTCAATTTAATTAAAAAGAAGTCGTAAATCATCGTAGCATAGGCGAATAAACCGCATAAATGCATAAATGAATTAACACACACACAGAGAAATTGTTTGATCTATCTATAATTAGATAATTCTGTGTGTGTGTGTGTGCAAATGTGTGTATGTGTGTGTGCGTTTAGCGCAGGAGCGTATTTAGCACACACGATTTCAGTAGTGGTAGTCGTCGTCGTCGTCGTCGTATAGGATCGATATTTTCCACGGTGTTGTTGTGGCGAAAACTACCTCTTAGTTCAATAAATCAATAAACCGCGCATTTATTTTTCACCCAACTCGATTATGCGACAAGCTGAACATGCAAAAAACGACTAATTAGATATTTTTGGCTAATTTTTCAGTAATTACATTAAATTGCTGATTAATTTCTTAGTCTCACTCAAAAAAGGGACACATTTGTTTAATTTAGTTTAATTTTGATTGTTTTTAACTAATTTTTCATTAATTACTTTATTATTCTCGTAAATTTCATTGCTTTCCATTAGCGATTATAATTATTTACCATTTATAGTAATATTTTTGATGAAAATGAGAGTTTGTGATAACTACATGTTGGCGCAATTTTGAATAGTACATCATTGATTACTTTATTACAAAGTTCTGTTATTGTTTTAATTTGTATTGAATTGTTAAATGCAACAAATTGAGTTGATTTTCTTCTTAATTTGTAATCATTCTTGAAAATTTATAGGCAGTAATATGATTTTAGCAAAACTTTCTTGATCGCCGCGCTCAAAATGATTAAGTTTATTGGATAACTATTTAATGATAACTTAAGAATGGGCAATTTTGTAACGATTTTCATGTTTTTTGTGATAGTTACACGTTGATCCGATTTTAAATATTTTTCATTAATTACTTCATCCCCAAGCTTTGTTCTTGTTTCAACTCGATAAAATTTTTAATCTGTGGCTACAGAGCGACATTCTTTTAAGTTGTACTTATTTATCAACGTTTAGGGGAGTTAATATGTTTTTAACGAAATATTTTTGATCGCCGCGTTAAAAATGATCAAGATTGTTAGATAAACTTTAATGATAACTTAAGAAAGAGTAATTTTGTAACGATTTTAATGTTTTCTTTTAAAATTCGTTTCTAATTTAAATGAATTTTTGATTAATTACTCCATCACCAAGCTTTGTTTTTGTTTCAAATTGACATTTTTTTAAATTGGTAAACATTTTGACTTATATTTATCAACATTTAGAGAAGTTAATATGCTTTAAAGAAAATATTTTTGATCGCCGCGCTAAAAATGATAAAGTTTATTAGATAAACGTTTAACGATAGTTTAAGAATGGGCAATTTTATAACAATTTTTAATGCATTTTATGTTTCTTATTAAAAAGTGACCAATTTTTGTAATTTGTAAACACTTTGAGTTGAATTTATCAACATTTATAGAGAGTAATATGCTTTTAAGAAAATATTTTTGATCGGCGCGCTGAAACGAGCGAGTTTATTAGATAAATATTTAATGATAACGTAAGAAGATGGGTAATTTTGTCACGAATTTTATTTTTTTTTTCGACGAAAAACGTTTCTTTGCGCTAACTTCACGTTGCCCCAATTTTTGCGCGCTCGCCAATAACAGTAATTCTCCATTTTCGCCAACTTTTATTGAGACGTTTTAGTTTTAGCAGCGGCAGCATAAAAAAAACCGGAGGAAAATTAACCAATTGCTTGGTTAGGTTATTCATTATTACGCGTAATCAAGATTATTTTTTCTTGCGCGACGAGAAAATTGATGCTTTTGCGCCACAGCAGCAGCAGCAGCAGCATCAGCAGCAACACAATAACAACGATAATAATTTTTCGTTTCTCGTTTGTTTCTTCTTTGCCGAAAGTTGAAAACTTTGCAAACAAACAAACGAAATAACACAACATATGTATGTGTATGTGTTATTCGTCGTTTGGCGCTCGCGATATATAGACACGCGAAAGGACGCGCAAGACGACGCATAGTAGTAGTAGAAGGCGAGAAGGAGGAGAGGGTGGCTTTTTCATCGTCGACATCGTCGTCGTCGTCGTCGTTTATTATTACTCCCTATGTATGTGTGTGTGTATGTGTGTTGGAGAAACGCGCGCGCTATCTATATACACTCACACACACACAGACACACAGTGTGCTATGCTATAGTATAAAGCGAGAGAGTTGTACCAACGCTCCGACGACGACGGTGGTGCGGTGCGAAATAGAGGGCTGCTTGCTTGCTTGCCTGCTGGTGTGGTGCTGGTGGAAGTGAGTCGTAGTGGTGGTGGTCCGTGAGTGCGAGTGAGAAGGTAGTAGCGGGCGCGCAACGGCGGGCTACACGCGGCGGGTAGAGGGGAGGGTGTCACGTCAAGCCGTCACGCGGGGACGTGGACTGACTCGCGAACCCTCACACACACACTCACAGAGAGGAAAGCAGTTGTGTGTGTGTGTGTGTGAGTATATATGTGTATGTGTATGGGTGTGTGTGTGAGTGTTGTATGTGTGCGAGTGTATATGTAGAGAGAGCTCCTCTCTCAGTCCGCGCTAGTCCGTCGCACGTAGTATTGATCGACCGGACAAAGGAAACTGACCAACAGTTTAGTTTGCAAGAAACTGTCTTGCTTACAACACACATACACGACGACCGAACACCGAATTTATTTTTATTCAACAAGAGGAACGCACACACACCGCATCGCATCGAAGAGTGTTTTTGTTAGTTACATCACATCATCGTGGTTCAACAGTCGACGAACTACTAAGATACTTTTGTGTTTGTTATTATTATTATTTATGTGTGTGTGTGCATAAAAGTGAGCAACGTGATTGCGCCGGCGACGAAATAACGCGTGCCGATTAGAAAATTTTTCACCGCTTCTACACCGACTGCGATTCGCTCGCTCCTTAGTAGTTGTTGTTTCGCCGGTACGTTCTGAGCACATTTTTCTACCACCGCGCCGGAATTAAAACCATTTGAATGTTATTCATTTCTGGGAATTTGAGTGGTTGAACGAACGTTGTTTGAAAACTTTACGGCGCACGCTCGGAAAATTCAAATAAAAAACAATTTATTAAATACTTTTCTATCTACTACTACTATACTATACTATATAGTCATAGAGTATCAAAAGTGCGCGTTTCATTTTCTCTCATAAACAATTTACGCGCCCGCTCAATCAACAACAAATCATTTTTTTGCGCATCATCAATCAGTCGTAATAATTAAATGTTGATTAGCACGGCGAAATTCGTTTGAAAAACGAAAAGAAAAAAAAAACCGTCGTATATATATATATATATACGAGAGACTTGGAAAAGCAGCGGCGTGTTGTGAATTGTGCAGTGCGCGTGTGCGTCTCGCAAAATCATCATCATCATAGCACGCACACACATACACACACCAACGACACACACTCACACACACAGAGGCTAGATGGTGAGTGAGTGTGAGTGAGGCGAACGGCAAAGCAAAAAAGCACGTGTTTTTTTCCATCCATCCATCCCGTCGTCATCGTCGCCGTCTCGGTGTGTAGTAGAGTATCGACGAAAAGTGTGTTGTTGTTTGTGTGCGAACATAGATAGATACACACAACGCGGCGCTCACTCGTTCGTTCGTTCGTTTTGTTTGTTACTAACTAACATTTGTTGTGTGTGAACACAGTTTTATTTGTGCGTTGTATGTGTTTCTACTGAGATTTTTTGAAATTATCATCTCGCATCATGATGTCAACGACGAAGGCCGGCAAGCGTCCGTTACGGTCGCTCACCGCCCACGAGAAATTGGAGGCGATACGTAGGGTGCACGATGGTGAAAGCAAGGCGTCGGTGGCGCGCGATATCGGCGTGCCGGAATCAACGCTACGAGGTTGGTGCAAAAATGAAGAGAAGATATCGTACATTTCGCGCCAATCCAGTCCCGATACCGATGATTCACTCCATGCCATTTACGAGCCGAAGGAGAAGAAACCAAAGCTCGATGAGCTGATTTCAGCGCCGTACAATTTATCGCTAAAGAGCCAGGACATTGACATTGGTAAAAAGAACGATATCGGCGGGAAGTTGAGTAGCGAACGCGAACGCAATCGCGCTGAATTGGCTCGATTAAGCATTGAGCTCGGCTTGAATCGGCCCGAAATGTATCAGGCATCAAATTTAGATAATATTGGTATCCTAACACAGTGGAATAATCTCCTAATGCAACAGCAAAAACTACAAAGTGGCGGTAATAATAAGAAGGATGCTGGTTTGGCTTCGGTGAGTTCACTGCTGGCGGCATCCGCTCAGCAAGTAACGACGAGTGCAGGTGCTGGCGGCGGCGCCTACAAGAACGATCTACCGAAATTGGAACCGCCAAAATCAGTCGAAGAATCGGTTTGGTATTGGTTGAAGACACAACAGGCGATGCTGGGACTGCAAAATAATCCAAATGCAGCAGCGGCTGCAGCGGCTGTAGCAGCGAGCAATCCAACAAATGCGGCGGCGAATGCGGGTAGTAATGGTGGTGCTGTCGGCGATCAGGCGGCATCGAGCAACTGGTTCTGGAAATGGTACAAGCAGTACACGCAAGTGTCGCAACAGCTGCAAATGCACGCACAGAATACCCAACAACAACAACAACAAACAACATCGGTAAATCAGCAATTAGATAATAAAAACTTACTGTATCAACAATTAACCAAAGATAAGGATGCTGTTGTTAGTAGTAGTAGTAATAACACGACGACGAATACGACGACAAATAATACGTTGTCGCCAACGTCCACACAACATCAACAACAACAGCAGCAACAGCCACAGAATAATGAAAATCTATTGATCGTATCGACTAATACAACCACATTAAATAGTACAAATACAACAACAACAACCGCAACAACACAATCAACAACAGCAACAACAAAAAATAGTAGTAATAGTTTTAATAATAACAATAACAATAATATTAATCATAATAATAATAATAAAGTACGTACCGTATTAGATAATTTATTACTAAACAATAATAATAATATTAATAACAGTAGTAATACAATAGATGGCGCTTTAAATAATACATCCGCTAAATGTAATGGTGATGATAGTGGTGAGTTGACGCAAATCGAGGCGCTCGAACATGGCGAGAAATTTTTGAAGTGGCTGGAATGCTGCAGCGAACCGTCTGTGACCGCCATGCAAATTATGCAATTTCGCGGCTTGATTAACAATATCAGGAGCGGCGTCGATCGACGCAACAATGGCGATGTGCAAAAAACAAAAGTACGACGAAAATAAATTCAACAAAAAAAACACATCAAACTAAACCACTAAACAAAATTGATATTTTGCATCTCCCCCCCAAAAAATAATGAAAAAAACAAAGAAATTTTTCGTCAAAACAAACGCTCAAAATTGATCAAACTTTATACATGAAATGAAAAAATTGTCGATAAGAATGTTACTGAGACGACATTTTTTCCTTCTTGTTGCATTATTTATGATGATGAATAGACAGCTAAAAATTAATAATATATTGTAATAATAAACGTAAATTTATCTAAAAAGAAAAAAAATTAAATAGAAGTTATTATTATTACTATCATTATTATTATTATTGAAAATAAAAAGTGGATAAAAATTTTTTATGTAGTCTATGGATAAAAATTTTATTGAATTGAAACAAAAATCTTATTGTATAAAATAATAAATATAAAAAAAAATTAATGATTATATATATATTGAAAAAATATTAATATAGTGACCCTAGCGCCCTAAAAATGATGCGCGCTCAGCCCCCTTTATAAAAACTTTGTTTCCCCCCAGCCACTTTGATTAAATTAATTTAAATGCGGTGATTGTGATTGTTGTTGTAGATTATTAAAAGGATGATGACGATGATATGATGACTTAATTAGTTACCTAATATAATATATTTTAGTTTGTTTTTTTTGTATATTTTGTAGAGTTTTTCACCAATTATACCAAAGTCAAAAACGTTTGCTCGCTTTTTCGTTTTGATGATGAAAATTAAATTGAGCGGCTTTACTAAAAAAAAAAAAACAATTGCTATCAGACTAATGCGTATTATATATATATAAGCAAGCAAGCAGCAAATGCAACAAGTGTGAGCTTATAAAATACATTATTGCTGCAATTGTTTTTTTTCTCTCGTTTCGTTTTCTACTACTACTACTACTACTACATACTAAACAGACTGCGTTAGTCATTTATTTTTTAAATAATTATACTTTAAGGAGACGTATTTTTTGAACGCTTATTATTTTTTTTGTATTATTTATCGTACACACATACAAAAAGTCATTATTATTGCGATTATTAATTTTTAAGTTCGATTGAGAGATGATGAAGAAGAAGAAGAAGAAGAAGAGTTAAGATGTGTTTATACATTCGTTTGTTTTTGGGTTTTGATTACTTAAAAGTGCCAAAATAATGATTAATTCATTATTTCATTTTAATTAATATAGCAACAAAAATGTGTATAAATGCATTCATATTCACATATACACACACGCAAAGATCTCTTTTGTTTTTTTTTTTTTGTTTTTAATTTTGTTTTTCGAATTTTTGCCCTTAAATAAGCGATAAGATAGTATTTTTTATTCTTTCTCTTCCTTTCTCTCTCTCTCTCTCTCTTTCTGTATTTATGTATTAATTTGCGCCAAAGTTTCTATCATATGTAAATAAATATTACTTATAATTAAAAATAATTATTAAAACTTTTGATTCGGATCTCACTTTGTCTATCAAAAACAAAAAGTATTTTAGTTTTACTGTTTGTAAAAATTAAATTAATTTTGCGCCATTTATATATTGTAATATGAGAAAAGTGAGATTACGATATTTTCCAATGATTTATTATTATTAATTAATTAATTAAATTAGTGTAGCGCCCCCCGTTGACAAAAAATTAACTGTTAATTTATTTATGTATTCTTGTACATTTGAGAAAACTACCTTTTCTTTTATATTTTTTCATGGATATTATTATTATTATCGTAATATTAAAAATAATATGGTTTATTTGTATAATAATAGATTCTCTTTTTTTTTTCATTTTTGTTATTATTATAAAAGTGTATTCATTCACTTCACTCACTCAACACACTCAAATTGAGAAATATTTGAATAAATTTTGATGATTATGATGGAAAAATTATCTTTCTAGATATTAATTGATTGTTTTATTTATTATTTGCAATTACCAACCCCCTACCTCCAATCCAGAATACATTATAATGCTCTTTAAATCAAGACATATCTATACAAGTGCAATATTTAGTATTCAGTATTGCAATTTTTGGCTGACTAAATTACTAGTTTCGTATTTCCATATTAAATCTTGAATGCGTGGAGACATTTTTGCGACTTTCTTTCATCTTTGCCATTTTCTATAAAAGTTTTTATAGAGTTTCTTAATTATTCATAAAAATATAAGAAGAACTGCATTTTTGCCGAAAATTATTGATAAAGATCGCAGAGCAAATATTAATCGAAATTTAAATGATAGAGACACGAAAAAATTGATTGTTTATTAAAAACTGCTAGAATAATTCGAAAAAGTTACAAAATTATTACAACTGCATACATTTTTGCGACTTTCTTGCGATGATTTTTTGTTCTTTGCTATTTCCTATAAAAAATTTTATCGAGTTTCTTAATTATTCATAAAAATACAAGAAGACCTGCATTTTTGCCGACAATGATAAGAAAATTATTGATAAAGATTGCAAAGCAAAATCAATCGAAATTTAAATGATAGAGACACGAAAAAATTGGTTGTTTATTAAAAACTGCTAGAATAATTTGAAAAAGTTGCAAAATTATTAAAACTGCATTCATTTATGCGGCTTTCCTTCGATGTTTTTTTCTTCTTTGCCATTTCCTATAAAAAAATTTATCGAGTTTCTTAATTATTCATAGAAATAGATGTAGAACCGGGTTCTTGCCGAAAATGATAAGAAAATTATTGAAAAAGATTGCAAAGCAAAAATCAATCGAAATTTGAATGATAGACACACTAAAAAGTACGTTGTTTATTAAAAACTGTTAGAATAATTTGAAGAAGCTAAAAAATTATTTAAACTGCATCCTAATATCTGAGTTTTATCGAAATTAATTGATAAAAAGTTAATTTTTGAATAGTTAATAAATCGAATTTTAATCGCCCTCAAGGGGAATTTATTATTATTAATAGTCATCGTGCGGTGCTTGGAACAAAAGTATCTAAATAGATAGTCGCATTAACATTGAAAATGAAATTAAGCCATTTAATAAGATCTAAATCATTTAGAAAAAAAATCAAATTTTAATTCTTCCCAATTGTAATAAGTTGAAATTAAAATGTTAAACGATGTGGCTCCGTTCGCGTATCTGCCTTTAACATGATTTTGCCAAAATGCGTCCTTGAATAATTAAGAAAATTTGTTAATTTGCCATCGCAATGATAATTTCGGATTTAATTACATGGAAAAAATGTCAGCGAATCTCGTTTTAAAAAATCGTTAAAAACTGATGTTTTAATTTAACCGCAAACAATTGAGAAGACGCGTTTCAAAATCATCTCACAAAGCAATTTTTCTTTAATATTTCACTAAAATTAAATATCTTAATGTACAAAAACCAATTTTATATTACAAAGAACTGTAACAAGATTGTATAATCAATTTGGGTAACAAATTATATCAAATACTGAAAGACAAGATGCTGTGTTTACAATAAAAAAGTGTTTGACGATTTGAGACCATTATCCAATTTAAAGTGATTATTTGAGCAGCCAAATAAAAAAAACTAAACATTTTATAGCAGTTTGAGTGAAAAACATAATTAATAATAATGAAAGTTATTTGTAATACGATATAAAATACATATTAAATAATTGATTCTTAGAAAAGCACGTTGTTTTACAAATAAATAGGTAAATAGTTAAAGAAGAAGAGATTTCATTCATAAAAAATCTATTTACATAGTAGAAATAACAACAAGAATACGGTTTAAAATGATTATCCAATTACATGAAAATTAAATAGCGTTTAATCCACATTTACCATAAAAACACAGTTTAAGTACGCTCGCCTAAAATTAACAACACTCATACATACGCAAAACGATTAAATTTAATCGTTAAATACATAAATAGGAAAAAAACTGGTTTCGATAAATATCGTAAATAAATAAATAAATAAATAAATAATAATCGAGAAACAATGAAAAAGTTTTAATTTCATTTAATGACAATATAAAAATCATATTATCCGTGATGTAATAATAATAATAATAAAAGTTGAATGGTTTTAAGTTTGTGTATATATACTGTATTATATGGATGTGTGTGTGTGTGTGTGAGAGAGAGTGAAATGAATGGGGAAATGAATGAATGTGTAGTAAGCGTAGTAAAACTACAAAACAAATAAAAAAGGCGAAACGAAACGAACGCTTCTATAGGAATAAAATGTAATGGGTGCGAGCGAGTGCTACATACTATAACACACACACACACACACACACACACATACACATATATATATCTATATATATATATATATATATATAATACAATGCGCGCCATCTACATCCATCTCTCTATTTCATATTCACTCCAACAGCAACAACATCAAATGCATTGCGCTCTCCTTGTTTCTCGCATTGATGATGATATTTTGGTGGTGCAGCTTTAACATTTTCCTCCGGCCGGATGCGATGCAAAATCGGCCGAAAAAAAAACAACTATTGCACAAGTAATAATGCGTCATCTCGTGCAAAATTCCGCTAATCAATTTAATAAGTCACTATTGATAGGTATCAATATCGATTGGATTGTCGGCGTCGCTGACGTCGTTCTCGTCGTCTTTAATTTGAAATTAAATATTACCTAGTGGAATTTTATATGTTTAATTGGCTAAAGATGATACAACAATAACAAATGACGATACTGTTGCGCTTTTGTTCCTTTTTCTTCTTCCTACATTTAGTTTGAACGCATCGAAATTGGGAACGATTAAAGTGAATTTATATAATGCAATATTAATGCGTGTTATTGCTTGCTTGCTTTCCATTCATCCAGGTCGAATAATATATATATTTAATTGATACGTTTTGACTACAATAACAATTGACGACTACTTTTCTAATTCGCTGCGTTTTTGTTTTATATATGTTTGGTAATCATAACAATTGATGATTAATTTACGACTATGATATATTTTTGTTTTTCACATATGTATTTAATTGTCTTAACGATAGTAAAATCAAAAATTATCTTTGTTTTGAACTTGTTTAATTTGTAACATTTATGTGTATTAATATGATTTTATATAATTAATTGATTAAGGATGAGCAAACAATAACAATTGACGAGTCATTTGTCCAACAACGCTTCCCTTTTTTTATATAGCATGATTTAAATGCATCGAAATTTAGAACCGATTACAATATAATGTTACATTTATGTGTGTTATTATTAAAGGGGATGATAAAAAATAAAAGCAGAGCGCTACTGTGCTACTACTGCATGTCTGTCTCTGTGTGTGTATGTGTATGTGTATGTGTGTGTGTGGGAGAAAGAGTGAGAGAGGGTGAATCGTAAATTTAAAACTAATAAAAAAGTTTTTTTTTGTTGCTGTTGCTCTCGTCTTCCACTTCGTCATCGTCGTTCTTCTTTTTTTTTATTTCGGGGTTGTGTTAGGTGAGGTTAGTGTACATTATGCGCTTTTAAATTGTGACGCAATCGTTCTCTACAACTACAATTAGCTCAATTTTTTTGATAATGCATTATTGTTTCAAAAAAAAGTGTTTGCGAACAATAAATCAAGTCTGTCAAATATTCTATATTTAAAGATATTCTTTTTAATAATTTGATGGAGGAGTAGGAGGATTATTAATTCGATCTGTCAACGAACGCATATTATATGTGCATTTTTTGCTAACCAATTTATGTCAATTTATTTATTTGAAATAGGTTTTCGCAGTTTGTGTGCAATGTGCCAGAAAGGAGGAAAGCCGTTGTTTGCAATGATCATGGTGATGATGATGAAAAACGTGCGCACCCGCACACGTGTTTTATATAAAAGTTTTAAATGTTGGATAGGTCAAGTTCATCATAGCGTTATTAACTAACTACTTTTTTAATATATATATATATATATATATTTGTGTGTGATTTTGTATGGGTGTATGTGTGTGTGTATCTGTGATAGAATGTGCATGTGTATGGGTGTGTGTGTGTGTGTGTGTGTGTGTGAAATCGCCATGGAAACGCTTATTGGCGATTTTCTCGATCCGCTTTGTCTTTCTGGACGTGTAGTAGAGAGAGTGTAGTCCGGGAGGATGAGAGAAGGAGGATGGGGTTGGTTTTGGGAACATTTCGGGTTTGCTATGGATGCGAATGGTGTGCGGGATGATGGTGGTTTGAACGACGATGGTGGCGGCGGCGGTGGCAGCGGCGGTGGCGGTGCGACGTGTGCAGAGCCGTCGGGGGAGGTTAAGGGGTGGTGAGGCGTAAAAGGGGGGACGAGAGAGACCTCGGCTTGATATGTATGTAGGTGAAGTGTTCCGGTGGCGCGCTGATTGATTAGGATCGATGGCGCGCGCGGGATCGCCGTTACCGCCGCGCCGCGCGATCTCTCTCTTCTCTCCCTTCTCCCCCTGCGTATAGCACAGCGCCATCATCATCCTCCTCCATCCTGGCTGGCCTCCCTCGACGACCGACCGACCGACCGACCAACCGACCCTTCGCCTACTCGGCCTCCATCTCCCCCGCGCTGCCTCCTGCCACCCTCCTGCTCACCCACCCGCCTCCCCCGGTTTCGCGCGCGCTATGAATCCATCCGGCGTTTCTTGCTTGTGTGTGTGTGAGAGAGTGTGTATGTGTGTGTGTATGTGTGTGCGGCGGCGGCGAGATCGACCCGAAAAGGGGGTGGTTGTTAGCGCGCGCCCGCGTCCTGTCCATCCATCCTCTATGTGTGTGTATGTGTGTATGTGTGTGTATGTGTGTGTGTGTGTGTGTGTGTGTGTGTGCGAGTGCGATTCCGCCGCCGCGGTGGTGTGAGGCGCCAGTAGGTTCGGAGCGATGGCTCGCTCGGTGGTGGAATGGGTGAGGGTTTTTGGTCGACGGGCGTTAGTAATGGATGGTCGGACATGTAGTGGACGTGACGTGTGTGTGAGTATCGCCGCGTCGCCCACATTGCTGCTGCTGCCGTTGCTGCTGCTGCTGTGCTATATACTATGAACGAACGACCCACACACACGCCAACCGCCAACAACCCCCTTAAAAGCATCGACCCCCCGCTGAATACACCAAAAAAATATATATACGCCGCCACACATATACACACAAGCACATACACATATGAAAAAAAAAGATGAAATTCGCGATGCTTACTAATCACTAAACGCCACAATCATTTTTTGTCGTGCGTTGTTGGTACCGGTTGCCACAGCAACGATACTTAAATGTCAAATGAAATTTATTTCGAATACGCACCTGCTGTTTTTTATTTATTGCATCAAACAACTATACTGCACTAGATATGGTACAAATTGACGTTTACCATTTGTTTCATTTTCATATTCATATTTTTTTTGACGATACTTCTCTGCTGCTGCTGCTGCGTTGTTGTTGTTATTGTTGTTGTTGTTGTTTTTGTTAGATTATAATTTGGTTTATTTGTGTGTTGTTATGGTAACACGCACATGCACAAGAAAACGATTAATCTTGACGTGAAGTTAGCTGTATATTACGACGCTCTTCTCTTCTCTCAGCAACGGCAGCGGCAGCAGCAGCAGAAAAGACTAGACGTTGTCATGGCAACAATATATATAAATAAATAAATAATCGGCTTTTGTTTGGTTGTTCTCTCCGGAATCAATGAATAATTAAAGTAAAAAAGAAGAGGAAGAAAACGCAGAAAACGAAGAAAAAAAAAGCCAAGAGTTAAATACGCTTATTATTGGCTATTATTACAATTTGCCTCGCGCACAAATTCAAGTGTGCATGCTTCTTTTATAACAATGTTCGTTCGTTCGTTCATTCATTAATATAAATCACACAATGTTTGAGATTAATAAAGTAAATTAATCGTGGTTTAATCAATTAAAGCGGCGAATGTTGTACTAAATGATAATATAAACATTAATTTGTGGTAAATAATTGTTATTTAAATGATATAACCTTTCTAATTCCATAATTCCATTTTGATGTGATATTTTTCAGCAGCATTCATTCATAATTCAATTATTATTATTACTCTAGTTTACAAAATTCGCAAAGCGCCAATTGTTGGATTTTGTTTTATCTCTGTGTTTGTGTTGGTTGCCATTTCCACACATATACACACACACACACATTCACAAAAAATGTTTTCCTACTAGGTCTATAGAATAAACAAATGACTAGTACATATTTTGAAAAATTGTTATTGCATTTTGTTATTATTATTTAGCAGCGTTTGAATGTGTGCATGCATGTGTGTATGTGTGCTGCTGGATGAACATGAACGTTGTTTGGTTTCCATGGGAACCACCTAGATATGGGTGTAAAGTGACCATCACCGCACTTCCGCTCAACATATTTCAACTAAAACCAAACCAAACCAAACCAAACCAACAGCAGCAACGTAGAGAGAGAATATACACATACACACATGCACAATTACATACATATACATATATACACACACAGAGACCAAAACTTTATTATATACAGAGCGAAATTCAACGCAACTTGAATATTCAAGTGCGCCATCTATGTTAAATGTTAACATATACACTTGACATCATTGTCATGACAACCAAAATCATTTCTCTTAGTACAAAGTAGATTTACTTAGTTTTGCTTCTTTTCTTTTTTTTAATGAATTAATTCAAAAACGGCAAAAAAGTGTCTAATAAGTTTGTCACAATCCCCTCGAATTTTATTGCTAAGGAAGGTATAAAGACAATAAATGTCATGTTATAATAATTTGATTATTTCAGGGGTGCATGGATAATACAATACTACCCACTTTGATGTAAATATACTATATTTTACACTATTGCCATGACAACTTAAACCATTGTATGCACTTGACAATTTTCCGTTTTCTCTTTTTTTTAATAACACGTTATAAACATTTTTATTTTATGTACCTGTTTGCGTTTATGCAATAATAATAAATTTATCATTCGAAGTGTTTTTCACCATGAAACACGGTCAACTTTATTGTTGTCAGTTTGAAACGGTGAAAACAGCAGGGACGAGTTTTGAAAAAGATATGATGTTGGCGGTTTTGACAATCAACTACCACACACAAACACACACACACACACACACATACGAATAAAAAACAATAAAAGAAAAAAGGCAACCGAAAATTATTTCTTTGTTCGATCTGAAATCGATTAGTAGTTGTTGGGCAATGTTGCCGAAATCAATTATATTGTATTAAATATCGTCCCTTTTTTTCTTCGTCTTCTTCTTGATATGATTACAATTATTGGGAAGCTGTAATCTACTTTAAGATATTGGTTGAAAGATGGATTACGCTTTAAATCGTGTTTTTACAATAACAAGTTTCTCAACGATGGATTAAATAATTGCGTATATAAAAATATTATTGCGCCGCCTTAGTACAACCTACAACCGATTAACATTTTATATTTATTAAATTAATTAAATTTTTTTTGTTTCATTTAATAATCACCTGCTGTTTGCTTTGTGCGGTTTTTTTTCAGGATGTACAATCATAATAGTAATAAGTTTGTTGTTGTACAATAGTTTGCAAAAGGTGGTAGGTTGGTAGGTGTTGGTTTGGTGTGAGAGCGCATTTTGAGTGTGACTTTAATTTGGGATGCGGATGGGATAGTCGCGAGGGAATTTCGCCGGCGTTCGCGTTCTAGCCTTGTGTGTGTGTGTGTTGGTAGTCGCCGCTTTGTACGTGCATGTATGTGTTAGTGTGTGTGTGTGTGTGTGTGTAGTATAGTGGGTGGTTATTGATCTAGGGAACGCCGAAATTGCAGGAAGAATGATGTCCTGCCAGGCCTACTTAGACCTTCCAACATTAAATCCAACAACGTCTGTCTTACACGTTTTACTTGCGATGGGTTTTCGCTGTGTGTTACTATGACAACCAACAACGGTCGACATTTGCCGCTACTGCTGCGTTTTTATTATTACTTAATATAACAATAACAATAAGAACAACAACAACACCAACAACAAACAATAGCGAACCAACAGCAACAAGCAACAAGATCAACAAAGTGTTGTTGTTGTTGTTGTTGTTTTCTTCCTCTTATTGCGCTCTTGTTAGATGTAATGCAAATTTCGTCGCCGTTGTCCTCTTTTTCCCTCCACTCTTAGTCCACGCAATCATTACCTCCCACCGATGATTTTTAATTAAATTTCAAGTATATGAGGAGCTAATAAAGCAATTGACTAAGTTAATTACATCGCTTGAAAAACTATTTAAAAGTTATAATCGTTGTTAGATAAAGTATAGGCGTCATGTCGTAGTATATATTAGATAAATTCACTTTAATGATGATAATTGTTCTAACACATTAGCAGTTAAATCGCCGCAAGGCGACAATATAACGTTTAAAAAGTTAATGATATTGGATGCGTCAAAAACAACGGATTGCGTGTGCGCGCTTCACTCACATTTGGATTTAGAATATATAATAACGTACAATATATTATAACATACATACATAGAATAGTATACTACTCGTATATACGTATATGTATACCTATGTTGAAATAATCGCCGTTAGGCGACATGCACCAAAACACTGAAAATTAACATAAATGGAGGAATGCACGACGACCAAAGTAAAATTGATTGTGTGTAAATTAATCTATATGTATCTATCTAAACTGGAAATATTATTCAATATTCATGACGATGTAATATAAATTAATCGCCGTCAGGCGACATTACTTTTCACTAATACTCAAACGATATGAATATTGAATTAAGATAATATTGATTTAATAAATCGCCGTTAGGTGATAGAATTTATGAGGTTGCTTTTGCACTAAACTATACCATCACCACTTTTACTCACTTTTAATTATTATTACTACACCTCAGACCAATCATTGTTGTAAGAAACTCCTTAATATTTTCATTTCATTCAAACTGGATTTATTGCACATCCTTTTAACTTCCCTTATTGTTTTCTTTACTAAATTCTCTTCCAATCGCTATTGATTGGTGTTTTAGAAATGTTTAGTGACCAACTTACTAAACTGCACGATTAACATTAAATTTTTTATGTAGTTTTCTTTGTGTAGGGAAACTTTTACAAATTTTTCACATTTTTCTTTCATCTTTGGCATTTTCCATCAAATTTATTATCAAATTTCACTATCCATCCCATAATAATAATGTTTAAGAATCGTTGAGACATTAAAAAAGTCAGTAGGACAGTTAAAAATAACTAGAAAGACTAACTGCCCTTTAATTGTTGGGTGATGGAAATTGTAAAGTATTTTAGGTTCGTAATATCTATCGGTAATGTAGGTGGCACTTTTAGTGAGTTTCCATGCATGCATAATTTGCATTACCAATGCACGTTGATGTGGGTGAAATGGTGGGAAATTAATATTGTTAAAGGCGAATTGATGCGCACATTGAATGAAATGGAACGATAACGTTATAGATATTTCCAAAAATCTACACATTACATGTGGAAATGTGGCAACTGCCATAAGACAGAGGTAATAATAATAATAATTATAATGCTAATTAGATGAAATGAAAATGTAATTTAGCGTGTGACAAATAATCTAATATGTGATGTAGTGGATGAGAAAAAGGGCGCGCGCTCTAAGGGCAGATGTTTGATCTTTTTTTTCAACTATTTTTGAGGGTTTAAGTACATTGAAACAGAGCCAGTCCCATACGATGTTGAAACGCAACGCGCGGCGGAGATTTCGCTTTGTGTATGTATGTGTGTGTGTGTGTGTGTGTGTGTGCAAGCAGAGAGGCAACGGTGGCAGCGGCAGCAGCAGCGACAACGCGCGTGTAGGTAGATAAGGGTGAGAAGAGAGCGAGGTCGCACAATGGCCGTCACTCTCGTCCACCCTCATCCCATTCCACACACAAATTCGAGCGCGCAACCCTCCTGTGTGTATGTGTCTGTGTAGATGTGTGTGTGTGTGTGCGATCCTACCCGCAGCAGCAGCAGCAGCAGCAGAAGCGGCAGCTGTCGCGCGAGAACGGACCACACAAAAATTTCGCCAGCGGAAATGCTTTAGATATTCGCGCGCGCGACTGCATCATATATAAACCTCCACTACCTCCTCGCTTCTCTTCTCTTCTACCCTTACTCGCATACACACACAACACACACACATACACATACACATACACACACAAATAAGTTTTGTGATGAGGGTTGCTGCTTGTGATGCTCTGCTGTGTTCCAGCAGCACACCGTGTTTCGTGTAATTACTTAGTTGGATGGATAAATCGATAGTGGTGTTACTTGTAGTAGTCGTAGCAGCCAGCAGTAGAGAACGGAGGATGGTTTTTGGGGTTGGGATGGTTGGGTGGGTGGGTGGTTGGGTGGTTGGGATGTGATGGTCGGTCGGTTTTGCTTTCCCAAAACTACGCTTTGCTCCTCATCCCAATCGGCTTCCATCCGACATCCGCGTCATTGCTAAAATGGATATAGATAGAATCGCTAGCTAGTACGATCAGAAAAGACCGCCGCGCCACAACCGCACAGATCCTCTCTTACCGCTCGCCGCTTCTCTCACTATGTGACCATCATTATCATTCATCGTTTACCGCAGACATCCGCAAGATTTTAGCAGCAGAGCAATGAGCGCGGCGCGGTTCAATATAGGAGAGATATTCATTCCACCACCACCACACCACCACCACACTATTATGCAAACTACACTTTTTTTTCCATCTTTCCCCTCTCTTATCATCATCATTTTTATTTACTCAATTATATTTACATTTAAATTATTAGTAGATAAATATATTTAATAATAATCGCCGCGCCGTTTTTTTATCGCGCCGGAAAATTGTGCCACGCCGCTATCACAATTTGATTAGGACAGACTTAGTCGCAGTCGTCGTTCGTTTATTATCATCGGTCGCCGCCGTTGCTGCCGTTGCTGCTGCTGCTGCATTTCTTTTTTATTTATCGACAAATACGTGTATGCATACGAGCACACATTTTGGCAACATTGTGATTGAATAACTTTACATGCACGCACATTGTCCGTCCGCCAAGCGGGGAGAAAAAAATGTGCAAGCGCACGCTCGTCCAACTCAGCAAAAAGTAAACGATAAAATACAGTACGTTCAAAATCGACTATTTTATATCGATTCATTTTATAATTGATTAAGTTTCTGATATTCCAAAAACAGAAATTATTATTCAAAAAATGTTAAGTTACATTCCATAAAAATAGATGGAAAATACTAAAAGTCAAAGAAAAACGAAGAAAATCGTCTAAAAATTGGATCGCAAACAAAAACCCATCGCAAAATTTAATGAATTTTGTGGAGATTATGCAGTTTGAACACTTTGTATACCTTCTTTGGAAATATCTCTAATTGCTAATAGATTTCACGTCACAAAATGATTTAATAGCCCATTGGTTTCTAACCCGTGCAGCGCTCTTCTAAGAGGGCCACAATTTTGAGGAAAATATCCAATAGTACACAATTTAAAAAATTGCTATAAAAGTCAGTGAAAATCAATGCAAAATGTCAAAGTTTTATTTAATTTCATATTCGTAACTATTTTAAAACACTGCATATTTGATGGAGACATACTTATTCAATTAGATTATTAGAGACACTAAGAGAAGCGCAATGATTATTTCAAAAAAATGAGACGACGGAGATTCAAAATCAGTGAAAACCACTATAATAACGAATAGACGTAACATCTTCTATTTTAACTGGTACTCAAGTTGCATAACTGCGTATAAATTACTAATTAGTTACATTTCTGACACTTGACGAACTGAAATTGTAATACATTTTGTACACTCTGTATATAATCTGCATACATGTATATGATCGACATACATCGTATGACCAATCTCGCCAAAAAAAACGTGATAATCTCGTGTTGGTTGGCGTTGTTGTTATTTTTTGCATACACACAATAGACTGATTACGCGCTGCAGGTATATGAAATATGGCCTGCAAACAAATGAATTAAAACAAAATTTACTAAAGAGAAAGAAGAGGACAGGCGCGATGGGACAACGAACAATGCTCATAAAACCGACGAATTGTTGATGATGGTTGCAATATACAAAAATGAATTAACAAAATATATATTAGATAGTTAGTACGTCGTATGAAGACGATGATGATGATGATGATGCTAATGATAATAATGGTGATGATGATGAATTGTATTATTGTTGATGGTGGTTGCTGCAATAGAAAAGCTGAGGAAAAAAAAGAGAGCATATCGACTGCCTGCCTGGGAGAGCGCATGTATGTGTATGTATGCATGTGTGTGTGTAAAAATACTCAATTCTTGTTTTTGTATGTGTGTGTGTTGAGTGGTGCCGACCCTGACGGCTGCCTGGCGACGGTCGGCCGCGAAACAGATGCCGCGGCCCCGCGAGGCGACATCCACATCCCAACCGAACCGAACCTCACCCTTCGTCACGCACATTGCAAACGCAACGCGCAACGAAACGAACGAAAAACTTCAAGGCTGCGCCGCATAATCATAATAATAGCAGCGCAACAGCGACGGGGCAACAAACACAACAATGACGACGATCCGCGCGCGCTCTCGCGATCACGATGATGATGATGATGATGATGATGATGAAAAAAAAAAGAGGAGCGCGCGGCAACAACACAACAACAACAGCGAAGTGAAGCGAACGGCGGGCAATGTGCATGCATCGACGACGGTGTGTACTATATATATACACACACATAACAACCAACCAACCAACAAAAAAAAAATGAAAAAAAAACAACAACACAACGCCGCGGCATGAAAAAAAAATATAGCGTGCGCGCGCTCGTTTCGCTGTTGTGTATGTATGTATGTATGTATATATGTGTGTGTGTGTGTTTCAATCGCGAGTTCGCGAATTTTACCGCCGCACCACCCCCGCATACACACACACACACACACACATATAGCAATCTCCCCCCATGGTGCGGCTCGGTACGTGTGTTGTTGCACTGCACACTATGTACTCTCCGCTTCTCTTCACCTCCCCCTGTTGGCCTGGCCGTCGACGATGACGATGACGACGACGAGAGGGAGCCCCCTTTTTTTTGTTTTTCGAGCGCCGACGAACACGAAGCGTATTAAATTTATTTTTTTTGTCGTCGTCGTCGTCGTTGTTTGCGCGCGTGTGTGTGTGTGTGTGAGCAGCGTAGTCAGCGACATGTAACGGAACAATATTGCAAAAATAAACAACAAAAAATGTATATAGTAGAGAGAGAGATGAGGATGATAAACAGGGAGGGAAAGAGTAACGTTCTCGCGTATTATTTCGCGACGAAAACAACAACAACAACAACGCACACATGATGAAAAAAAGTTGAGGCAACGAATGCAATTAAATGAAATTTAATTAAATAAATATTTAAAACATAAAATGAATTCTAGTTTTGAATGCACATTTTCAAGATCACGCATTTTTTTTCTAAAAAATCCCGACCGTCTGTGAGCGAAGAGGAGTAATAAAGAGTAAGCAGACGTAAACAAATGAACAAGTGAACTTGACCCAATTTTAGGAAAATATTTTCCACACACACACATACACATATATACATTCATACAGAAAGTAGATTTTCATCTGTTTTGTGTGCATGACGCGCACGCTCACTTTTCCATTTCCATCCCTCTTCAGGCACACACACACACACACATATACACATACATATAGCCGCCTTTCACTATATCGGTTTCATTCTCTTTCTATATATATATATATTACACACTACTACCCTAGATATTCGCTTTTTTCTCTTTCATATAAACACACACACACACATGCCCACACATAGAAGAGATAAAGTCGATTTCATAATTCAGTCTGCAGACTGCATCGTTGAAAAAACTTGGATCGAAAAGTTTTACACACGAAATTGGGACAAAATCGAAAAAGTGTGTGTGGATGTGTGTGTGTGGCGGCGACGGCTGCGTCGCGCGTTTTTGGAATGTGTGTGTGTGTGTGTGTAGCGCACAACATTCAACAACGTAATTAATTAAATCAATTTACAACTTTATTAATGAATGCCATGTTTTGAAAGTTTTGACTGTGTGTCTGCGCAAAGCGATATCAAACGACGATCAAAGTTGTATCTTTTTATTTTCATTATCATCACCAATTTACTAATTTTTTATTTTAAGTGAATCTCAATATCGATTTCATTTTTCTGCCATCAATTTTACTATGTAATATCGCCTGACGATTGTTGCGTCAAAAACTGCTTTTTTATTTTGTTTGTCGTCATTTAATACGTGAGTCCAAAGATCATATAGTAATCATTGTCGAAATCGTATTTTTTGTTGATGGTCGTTGTCAAAATTGCAATATTTACCTTCAAAAATTAACGTGTTGCAAAGTAAATATTTCGACCGAAACATGTTCATTATTAATATTACTGTTTTGTTTAATTGTCTTATCGACTCAAATTTGATAATTTTTGCGTATTTGTGTTGAAAGTGTAGTTTGCAATCAAGTTCATTGTCAATTATCATTAATTCACTATTTTTGCATAAAAACAAACAACGGCTACTATCAAAGTTGTGTATAAAGTTTAATTTTTTAGACGTAACAAATGTTTTTTGATAATGGCTAATACTGTTATTGTTTGTAGTCAATTCGGTAACATTATTTGATGATTATTTCATAAAGATTCTTGTTTTCTCTTGTTTTCCATTGCTAATTTACGAATTTTTGAATAAAACCTGTCTTGATTGTGTGTTAATCGATATCCAAATTGCGCTTTTTATTTGTCATCGATAATTCATCAAATTTTGTCGAAATTTTATTATATTTTGCCGTGAAGGTTGAATTTTGGATAATAGATAATATTGCTGTTGTTTGCAGTCAATTCGCTAATATTGGTTGGTAATTATTTCAGATTCTTGTTTTACTATTCCTATTTTTTAACAAAACCCCACTTACAGTTAATCGATATCCAAATTGCGCTTTTTTTATTTGTCATCGGCAATTTATGAAATTTTATCAAAATTTTATTATATTTTGCCGTGAAGGTTAATTTACTAATATCGTTGTTTTTTGCGTAAAAACTAGCCGAGAGGGAGAGAGTATCGATTCGGACTATTAGTTTTTTTTTTCTTCACCCATAGCGCGCATATTTTACATACATATACGTAACTATGTATATTAATAATTCATTAGCATCGCCCAGCATACTACACACACATGCAGCACCAGCAGCACCAGCAGCAACAGCAGCAGCAGCGGTGCGGTCGTCGTCGTTGGCTATTTTTTTGCGCGCGCGTTTTTTTTTTATTTTTTTCCGTTCGTTCGTTCGCTACGTACATACATACACACACATACAGTTTTTTCTGCATTTCGCTTGCGCTATTTTTTTTATTTTGGACAAATGAGCATTACTGCCATCGGCCATTGACAGCATGCCGTGCTCCGATCGTTCGCTACCAACACACACACACACACACACACACACTTTATGTATTAAACTATATAGTATATAGTAAATATATAGTATGTGTGTGTTTGTGTGTGTGTAGAAGAGCACAAGCAGCGAGCGAGCATATACACACGCTGTGTTGTGAGAGGAAACCGTGTGCCGTGTTGTATCCTGCGAAAAGGGGGATGCATTTCAAATAAGGTGGATGCTTGTGTGAGGACGGAGGGTGTATTTAGGATGATGCGTTGGTTGTAGGTGAATTGGTATGGTATGTTAGTTTTGAGGTGAACATGGTTGGCGTGCGCGATATATGGTCATTTCCGCTTTAAAAGCGCGCGCCCAACGGCAGCAACGACGACCGACCTCCTCATCCGCCGCCTAAAACATTCACGCGAAACGGTCGGTCGGTCGGTCGGTCGGTCCCCTTCCATCCCTCCGATATGCCTCCGATGCCGTCGAACCGTCGAACCGTCGAAAAAAAGCCGTTTTTTTTATTTATTAATGCCGATCGATTAGTATGGTTTATTGATTAGGCGGGATCGCAGAACATGCAAGGCATTTTTTCCCGCTTTTTTTCCCTGCTCTCTCTCTCTCTTCTTTTTTTTGATGAAATTGCAATCTGCGTGAACGCTAACTATAATAAGAATATTTAATAATAAAGATGCGAAAGATTGAATTTTGGATGCTTGTCTGCTAGGCTATGCAAAACGATTTATCGATGAAAATTTCATCTAATATTTCGTATTTTCAACATAATGATTGCAAGTAGGTGGAAATTTGATGATTAATTAATTCATCTAGAGAAAATTTCAATTATTTTCATCATCATCATCATCGTTTCCATCCAATTTATCTACGTTTGAAATTTGACACAAAATTTCTCGAAAATAATCGTATTGAGCGGAAAATTGATAAACGACAATAAATAGTAATTAAAACTTTGCGAATATTCAGCGTTGAAGTGTTTGTTTTGATATTTATTAATGCAATCAACGCAAAGTATGATGATAAAATTGCGTTTGGTGAGTTTGCCAACTATTCTACTAATTCAATCAAATCAATATAACGCTAAAACGATTTTTTGTTTCAAAATAATATACAGTGTAACTTTGACACCAGCAGCGCTACTTTCTTTTGATATTTATTGATGCATTTATCAATAACATTCTCGGCGCCACTCATTTTTTAATTTATTACATAAAAAATGTTATTTGTATTGCACGTTTACTTTTGATCGCATCAAAGGGAGATTATTATCGATAATATTCGTTCGTTGCTGATGTTAATTTGGTAATACTTTTATTATTTATATATATTTGGTAATAAATATAACATTGCATTGAAAATATTTATGATTTGCACTGTAAGTAAGGTACCTCTACATACGACCATAATTCCTTCCAAATGTATGGACGTATCTCAAATTCACTGCATTTTTAAAATTTAAACCATTTGTTTATAGATTTTCTTCATATGATTGAATCATTTGAGTAAGGTCGTATATAGAATTAAAGACGTATATCGAGGTAAATTTTTCTTGGCAAAACAAGTCGTATTAGAATTGCTCCTTTACGATATGACGCATAATGTTGTTTCTTATATAAATGATGCGCGCATTGATGTGAATAAAACGCTATTTATGAAATCTTTGTGCATTATGTCTATTATGGAATTACGATCCTGATCATCTAATCAAATTGATGTTGTACATTTTCATTTTCACGCAACGATATTTGCAATTTTAAATTCATTATTAAAGCAATCAAAACAACAACGTTTTTGAAATGCAACATCAATCTGTACGCGCTTCAAATTGACATAGTTTTTGTGTGCAATAACAAATTAAATTAGAATATGATTATCGACACTATTTTTTTATTGTTATCAATTTGTTAATTATCTATATACGTAATAACATAATCAAATCGATTTTTTAATATAACATATAGTGTGAGACGACGCCAGTAAAACGCCACTTTTTTTATTTATTGACGCAATCAACGCAACAACGTTTTTTTTTCAGATAAAATAGTAATCTATGCGCGCTCACTAATAACTTGGGTAACTATTATAATATCAACGTAATAAAGTTACAAAAAGATTGAATTTTTCACGTTGGAGATATTATTTCGATAAATCGATTTTCGCGCGATGAAAATTTCATATCGTTTCTAATTTTGATCGCGCGCGCGCTCGTACAAAATGCGCGACGATTAAATCACATTGATGATTGATTAATCTAGAGCTGGAAGATTGCATCGCATAAAAAAGAATGTTGATTTTGACAATAAATTTCAAAGCATATTCCTAATGTAAAGTAATGATAATATTGTAGTTGTGTGCAGTTACACCTAATACCTACTACAGTTTAATTCACATAATAAAACTTTTTGATGGTTTAATCATAGAGCATCGGCGGCGCCATAATTAAACTTAAAATTGCGTAAAATTACATTTTGAGTGATGACGTTTTAATAGAATCGGAACGATTTCATTTTGTCGTGTGTGTGTGTGTGTGTATGTATCTGTGCGTGCGATGCGCTTTTTTACTAGATTTTTATTAACTCGTCGCGTTGCCTGTCTGTCTGTCTATCTATGTGTTTGTTTCCAAAGTTGATGTAATTATCAAATTTTAGAGACGAGTGTTGTAATTTCTCATTAGATGAGATAAGTTTTCTAGATATACCTTCGATGTTCATTTAATCATATAAGTATTGGATTGGAAAGTAATTTTGTTTTATTTTTTTTAAAATAAAAAACAATGATCATGTAAGTACAGTCGAACTCGACAAACAAAACCTCTTAGCGTATTCAGTGGTTTGCATCTATCAATGTCTTTATTTTGTCTTCATCGGCTTCAACGGGCCTTTCAGAACGTGGTGCATCTTCAACATCAAAATTGCCGGACCAAAATTTTGCAAACTAATTTCGACATTGCTGTTCGTTCAATACATCTCCTCCATACACATCATATAATTTTCCTTTTCGATAATAAAAGAGTAAAATATGCCGAAAATGCTGTTTTCGATCTTCCATCTGTATTGGAGCACCAAGTACATACTATTTCACAGAGTCAAACAAAATTTTCAACAAACAAGCCTTACTATTATACATCAGGTATCAATCAGCTATCTGTTGCGAAAAAACAAAATTACTTTCCAAACAATCCGATATACCTATTTAATTATCATAGTATGTAATATCTATAGCGAAATTGAAAAATAATACCTGGTGGCACAGCAATTTCGACGACGACTTTTTCTACTTGTGATTTATTTGTTTTTTTCACAAATTTACATTTTAATTGATATGTTTTTAAACAAAGAATTTCTAATTGCGTGCGCGTACTTTTAAATTTACTCACTTTGCTCTCGATTATCAGTTAATTAATTGCCAACAACTTGTAAAAATTAATCGCAAAACAAATGAAAGAAGTAAATAGAATTAAAAAAAAAGAGCGCACATACACATAGACATATACGTGTACACATACAGTATACGTGTATATAGAGTTTTGTATTGTCGGCGTTTGAAAGCAACAGTAGCGCGCCGCATTATTTCGCAACAACCCTCTCCTTTCTCGCCACTCTCGTTCTCTTTCTATTTTCTCTGACATTGTTGATATACACTAACAATTCAATTGTTTCGCCCTATTTTCGCATATATACCTACCTACCACTCGTAAGTTTAACGCAATTAAAACTTAACCTTAAATTGTAAAACAATACACGCACGGCATTAATACTTTATTTAAGAAGACGGATTAGGTCTGCTGCGAAATTGAAAAGGGGGTGGCGAATAAAAATGTCCGGGCGCAAAAGCAAATTGCGCTGCGAAAACAATTTGACAGATAATCGCTGTAAATTAGTTTATAGCATTAATTAATAGGCGCACAGATTGTGCAAGTCTGAAAACGCAGAGAATGAAACCAAACCAGCAGCTGTATGTTGCTGCTGTTGTTGTTGTTGTTGTTGTTGTTGTGCGCTAATAATCATTTTTCGCTTTTTTTCTGTATGTGTAAGTGTGTGTGCGTGAGTGTATCTGTATTATATGTATGTGTGCTGCGTTTTTCCGCTGCTAGTATATATTTTTTTCGATGTTGCTGTTGTTGTTGTTGTTGTTGCGCGTATGTGTCGTCGCTATGTTGCGGTGGGTCGTCGGGCGGTTTTATGTGATGGCGTAGTATAAGGGGGTGAGGTGAGGTGAGGAGGGAAGCGAGCGAGCGAGCACACACAGCGCAAAAAGGGGGGTTTTCGGCGCGGGGGCCGCTTCACCGCGCCGCGTAGCAAATAAAGCGAAAAGATTGACGTTACGCTTCGTGGAGAAGAAACGCGCCTCTCTCACACACACACTCATACACATACATACACACACACACACATGCACACACAATTCCCGCTTCGTTCGTTCGTTCGCTCGAAACTCAACAACGCGAAATTGCATGATGGTGATGTTGATGATGGGGGCGCGTGACATGCGAACGGTTTTCGGCGAAAGGGGAGCGGCGGCAAGAGCGGGCGAGAGGGAAACGCGCGGTGGTGGGTGGGTGGTGGGTGAGGGAACGCGGAGCGCGGGGGTCAGAACGGAGGGCGCGACGCGAATGAGGGAAGCACAGCGCGGCGGGCAAAACGAAAAAAAAAAGCGCGCGGCAGCAGCAGCAGCAGCGATAAATATGAGTTTGTGTGTGTGTTGCCGCGCGCTCTCGCCTGAAATTTATACGCAGCACAATTTTCGATTTATGATTTTGCCTATGATGCGATGCGATCTAATAATATTGCGCTGAATTTTTCGCATCCACATCCACATTCACATCAATGCTGTAATGATGTCCTTAACTTTGTCGCAAATTACTTTTTTGCTAGTAGCTATTTATTTATTAAGCTCTTCTTTTTTTCATCAACAACAGCAACAACAACAACAGCAACGAAAAAAATGAATATGAAACAAAATATTCACGTGTGCGATTGTGACAATGTGACCCGCAACAGGATGCGAACCGGCTGCGTGTAAGTAAAGCCCGCACACAAAACGTTTCCAGCGCGCACTTTTTTTTACAACGAACGAACGGAACGACAAAAAAATCATAATCATAATAATAACAAAAGAATAATAAGTGAAAGAGAGAGCGCGCGCGCCGTGGTCGCGTCGTATGCATTGAAAAAAAAAGGTGTGTGTGTGTATGTATGTGTGTGCATGCATATGTGTGTATGTATGCGCTCATTCTATAAGAATAAAGTTCGTTAGCGTTTCAGCGTATATGACAGACAGCGAATGTAGACGATGATAATCATCATCATCGCCCGCCACCATCATCATCATCATCATCATCATCATCATCTTTGCCGCGCGCGCAAAATGACACATTTGATTCGCTTTTGTTTTTTTTTTCTTGTATTTTATTTTACGCTTCGCTTCACATTTCACGTTCATCGCCGATCGATTGCTTCATCCATATATACACCTTTGCGTCATTATCGTCATTATTAGACGACGACGACGTCGACGAACTAATTGCGATTTTTAGCGTGAGCGCGGCTGAGAATGTAATGTGCGCGCCCCGTTGTTGTTTTGTTTGTTAGCGAGCAAAAGCAACGTTGCGCCGCGCACTAAATTCGCATCAGCGCCAACAACACACACACATACACACACACACACATATATACATACATACACACACATATACACATGCACACGCGAAATAATATTATTATACGTTCGCGCCTTTGCGCGCTCCCATTTCTTCGTTGCTTTTTTTTCTCTCTGTATGTGTGTGTGTGTGTGTTTTTTTTGTTTGTTGGAATTGATGACCGAAGATCGCTTTTTTTGCTTGCTTGCTTTCTTCGTTCGTTCGCTCGTTCGTTCGTTCCCCGCGTTATATATATAGATATATATAGCGGGGAATAGCGCGCGCGATTTTTTTTGTGCTGCTGCCGGGCGCGCTGATGAGGGTTAGCGGGGGGTGTGAGGTTGGTTGGTTGGTTGGATGGAACGGATGACGGTTATAAATCAGACCGTACTCTAACTACTATTACTACTCGAATTTAGATAAAAACACACACATACACACACCAACACCCACACACACACACACACACATAGTGGCAAAAAATCGCGCGCTGTCGTTTTTTACTGATGCAAACAATTAATAAATCGTTTGACTTCAATCTGTCCAGCCGCACACAACAAACAACAACAGCCGCTCAGCTAATTGTTAAACGTATTATTATATACGGGAAATTCATATTAATGTAAAATTATATTATTTTAAAACTTTTAAACTCTGTTGGAGAAAGAGAGTGGAGAAGCGGGCGAAATTTAGGAAATTCTTATCAAGATTCAAAACATAAGTTGAGCGCGATTTTAAATGTTTGCAAATAAACAAATTAGTTATTGTATTGTATAACAGTACAATAATGTGAAAAATTCTTTATTAAAAACAATGCTTATTTATCGAAGAATGTGATCCGATTATTATTCGATAGATCTTAATCGTAATCAGGGGCGTCGTTAGCATATTTTTGCAAAAAAAATGACAATAAACAATCATAGGCGTAGAGTGACTTTATTGCATGCGCACATAATGTCAATGTTGTCAAAGTTATTGTATTGTATAAAAACGAATACTACTAGAATTTAAGATGTTTAGTGGCTAATTTGCTTTTCTTTTCCGTGCAGATTTTTGCAACATTTTTCATTTCTTTGATTTTCGACTTAATCCATCAAAAAGTTTGATGATATTTATTAAAATTCTTTGGAAATGCAAACCAACGCAGGTCTTGATGCAATTTCGATCGATAATGTTGCAAATCGATAAAAAATTTGATGAAACATGTCAAAGATCAAAGAAAATGACAAGTATTACTCCACGCAAAGAAAATTCCATGGCAAGATTTAATGTAAAAATTGATAAAGTACAGATTGGGCAATAAAAATGACTAAAGAGAAGTTTAGTAAATGCTTATCGCACACATTGAATGGTAAAAATGTTTATCGGTGCAGCAATAAATAAATCGTTTGAGTTTAATCTATCCAACCACAGAACAGAAACAACAACAGCCACATAGCTAATTGTTAAACTCGGTCTGGATATAATTATATGAAAGAGCGTAAAATTACATTATTTTAAAAGTTTTACACTCTCGAGCAGGTTGTTGGAGAGAGAGAGCGCGCAGTGGGGGGTGAAATTTAGCAAATTCTTATCAAGATTCAAAACAGAAGTTGAGAGCGCGCGCTCTTTTTACGTTTTTGTGAGAATGAGCGGATTAGTCATAACTTATTGTACAAGCGCGCGGAAATCGAGCGTTTTGAATACCCATTTTCATCATCATTACTCTATTATGGAGTGAATTTATACGTATAAAGTAAAGTTGAATGATTTTCTTTACATTTTTATTAGCATCGTGTTAATAACGTGCTTTTACTCCAATTTTTGAGCGCAATGTTGATTAGTCATTATCGTGTTTCGGTTTTGGCGAGACTTGCTAGCCACCAGCTAAATCGCAATATTGCGTTTGAGCAGAGCAACAGCAACAGCACCAACAACAACAACAACAACAACAACAAAAAACGCGTTCAATATATAATAATGTAATATTGTTAGCGTGTTTAGTTATTGAATTTTAGAGGGTGAGAGCGCAGCTAGTAAGCAGGTGGTGTGTGCTATGCGAGCGTAGCAGAGCGTCGTTCGTTCGTGCATGTGTGTGTGTTAGTGTATGTGTATGAGTGTGTATGATGTGTGTGTGTGTGTGTGTGTGTATGTTATGGATGTTATGTTTGGACCGCGGGCTTTGCTAAATGCGCTTTGGGAACCGTCTGTCCGTGTGACACATTTCACTAATACATTTCGCTTCTTTTCTCTATGTTGCTGCTGCTGCTGCTGCTGCTACTCGCTACTGCTACAAAACGAAGGGCGCACGATCCTTCTCTAACATGCTGCGTCCGAATGTTTCACCGTCATTGTCTTTTCGGTGTTTTCGTATTAGAAAAGCGCGCGCTGTTACCGCTGGTACGGCGGCTGTTGCCGTCGCCGACGATGCCGTTTCCTCATCAGCTACACGCGCGTCCTTTAACTTCTCTCACTCACCCCTTTAACACACACACATACACACACACACAAAGAAAGGACACTTTATGTGTGTGTATGTGTGTGCGTATGTGTCTGCATGGATAAGGTTTCAGAATTTTGCGCCTTTGTTGTTGAGTTTGGTTCCTTTGTGCGGCACTTCTACAACATGCGAAATTACGTAAAATCCAAATTGTTTTTATGTATATAAATGTTAATTAAATTTAAGTCATCCGCTATTAATTTTCGCATTATTGCCGCCAACTCTTAAAAAAGGGGAAAGCAAAGAGGAAACGTTTGATGTGGTCATTATATTGTATTATTATGCGTTTGTGTATGTGAATGAGATAGTATGTATCAATGTTTTTCAAACTTTTTAAGCGCCGTGTAATACATACAACACAAACAAACTTTTATGAAATTATCTTATTGAAAAGTTTTTTCAAAGTGCTAAAAACTTTCTCCCTTGCGCACGATGCAACTTTTTTGAAAAATAGCACACAGACACAAATTCTTTCCTATATCATCTAAATTCGTTTTTTAGTTAATTATATAAAAAATATATGGGTGGATGGATGGGTGGATGGATGGATGTATGGACAATTCTCTTTCAAAGTGTCAAATCTTTCAATCTTTCTTTCTTGTTGTTAGCACAAGCACAAATCATTATTGATCGTTCAGATAAATTAGGAATTTTGGTATACTGATATTGGTGAAGCGATAGATGGACAGACAAATTTATTCAAATTATTTATATTCTATTACATATATTACATATATACATTTCTTGTAGTAGAATTTCTTTGTTAGTAGAATCGAGTAATGCAACTTTTTGAAAGAGTGCATTCGTAGAGACAAAGTTTTCAATCTCATCATGTAGTAATATTAACATTATAAGATAGTGATTATGAAAAAAATATACACGCATATTATTCGGTATAATGGTGAAAGAGGGGACAGATGGACGGACAAAGCTGACTCTGATGTATAGCAACAATGGCGCATGGAAAATGAATTGATCATGCATCGATTGATTGGACTCTCCAGCATCCCAACACGAAATGTAGTATATACCATAGATGGATGGCGCTGCTGCTGCTGCCGCTATAGTAGTTGTGTGACATGGGATAAGTTATTCATCGCATCGCAGCATCGCATTTCGGGCGCTCTATGTGTGTGTAGATGTATGTGTATATATGTGTGTGTGTGTGTGTATGTGTGTGCGGTGCGCGTTCCTGTCTAATCCCCGTTAATGGCCCGGACATCCACCATCATCCTCCTACAACCCACCCCACCCCACCGCCGCCACCTCCCCCCGGCAAAACCCCTCTTCGCGCGCGTTCGCACACACACACACACACATAGCCACCCCGTGTGCGAAGCGTCCGCATCTTTGTCTAATATCTTTCGGTCCTTATCTATGATTTAGGGATGACGCAGATCCGCGAGAGCCGCACGTACAACTGCTCTGTATTCGGGGGACGGTTGGGCTGTTGCGGGGGTTGGGTGGTTGGGTGGTTGGTTGCGCGCGATATGCTAGGGGATGAATGGGGACGCGCGGGGGAGTGGGTCGGTTGGGTTGGTGGTGTTCAAGGTTCAATAGCGCGCGGGTCCCCCCGCGACTGACCGTAACACACCACCTTTTCCCACCCTCCTTCTCTGCGCCTTCTCTTCTTCCTTCGTCGTTCGCCTCGTCCTTTCGCTTCGCCAGCCGCCCACAGCCTGCCGCTCGCTGCTGCTGCCGATGCTGCGATGCTGCCGCTAACACATACACGACGCGCTCACGTTTCTCTCTCTTGGCTTCATCTTGGCGCAAAGATAGGAGAGAGCGTTTCGATGGAATTGTTGTTGTTGTTGTTGTTGTTGTTGTTGTTGTTGTTGTTGTCGTCGCCGTCGTACTATTCCTCCTCGTCGTCGTCGTTGTCGTAATCCTATATCGCGCGCTCTTCGAATGCTTTTTACTGTCGCTATGCAACACGACATTTTTCTACTACTAACTATTTCTTTTTATTAACACAATGCGATATTCACGTTGGCAAATATAAACATTTGCTGAATTTGCATTTAATAAATAGGCGCCATTGATGCTGTTTGTTTTTTTGATAATTGCCCGTCAAAATACATATATTATTCTTGTTTTTCCTGTGATTGATACTTGTATATGTACATATGTATCGAATGAATTGTTTTATAAACGTCTGAAGATGAAGATCGCACATTTTTTCAGATTACCTTTAATTGCAGCAACACGCTTAAGTGGAGTTTAAGCACATAATTGTGATGCAAAAAGCGCGAGCAGATGGTGGCGGCTAATTGGGTTTGCATATGTCTTCTCAAAATATACGTTTAATTATCGAATAGCGCGCGCGCTACATTTTTCATTTCGTGATTGATTGAATGCGGCGACGTACATACGTTGTTGCGTTACGTTTAGCGGTTTTGCCATCATTACTATTATTATTGCATAACGTGTATATGGTAGTAGTAGGTAGGTACCACTACATCTACATCTATAAAATTCGATCCGCAACTCGACGGTTTTCAACAGCAACAACAACAACGGCAACAGCAACATCAACAACAACGCAATAGTACCATCAGCCAGCCAGCCAGCCAGCCAGCGTGAGCGCGCTCTTCTCCTCATCGTCCCGACCCTCGCTCGCCTCCACCGACTCCCAAACACCCCCTCGTCGCATCCGACTACTCGGAGCACACACAAACACACACACACACACACATACATATATACACACACACACACCAACACACCAACACATACACGCGATCTTCTCTTCTCTTCATCAGGATCGCGTGTCACGTGGTAAATTAAAGGGTCTCTCGAGCACCTGGGGCACAGCTACGTGCCAAAAGGGAAATAACAAGAGCAGCTTTCGCACATGCAATGGGTGGAAGCGAGACCATCCATGCACACACACACACACTTTCAATCCGGCACGCGATAGATAAGGACGGAAATGTTACATCAACTTATTGCATTGCCATGGCAACGCGAACGAACAACGTTCTTTGCACGGCTGATTTTCAACAACAACCAAAATGACGACGAAATCATAATGAATCCCATCCGCTAATAATCGCCAATTATAATAGAATGGATAGTCGTTTTTATGCGGCGCACACATTTTATATAAAATCTGTGTCAAAAAAGAGAACGAATTTGAATATTTAGGTTAGTGGTAGTAAAGTAGCGTCATTCATTTGTTTTTATATTGTGTATTTTATGTGTGAGAGATTGTTTGGGGGGACGCAACAAGTGTCCATAAAAATCTGATATGCTCGGGAATTTGTAAAGAATGTGCACGCTTTACACACTCTCCTCTTCTCTTTCTATTTCGATCTCGTTCTCTTTCTGGCGCTACTACTACCCTTCACCCCTCCACTTTTCCATGTTACTCACCCTTCATCATTACAGTGGAGCGTTTGTAACTTTGAGCCTACACACACACACATACGTATAAACTTTGCGAAACTTTTTAGTAAAAACAGCCGTCGACGTCGCCGACGCCGACGCGCGCTCCCCTTTAATCTCTCCTTGCGCCTCCATCTACCCCACACAACCACTTTGTATGTGTGTGTGTGTGTGTGTGTGTGTGTGTGTTTGTTTTATTACTTTTATTAGGTCAGCGACTAGACGCTTTCTCAGTTTGTGTTTGTTTGTTTTTTCTCCTTTTCATCGTCGACGACGTCGTCGTCGTCGTCTTCGTCGTTTCAAAGTGGCGGCGGCGCTGCAATGCGTAAAAATTGCTTTGCACAACAGGTGGCCGTTTAATTTTTGTTTTTTTTTTTAATAATTAATTTGTTTTCACCGAAATAATAAAAGCGCGCTTGTTCTCGCCCCCAAGATTTAATTTGTCTGAATTTATTAATTAAAATATTATTTGATAAGCTTACGCTTACGCTTACGCCTGGCTGCTGCTATTATTAATCAAGCGTGTTTGCTCTTTTCTTCTGTTCGTAGTCAACCCGATTATTTTCGCCGCAAACAGTTTTCACGAAAAAAATTGGCAACTCGTTTGAAATGAGTAACGCCCTCTGTTCGTTGCTGCTTGGAAGAAATTACAACGCATACAATGTGTATGGCTTTGCAACGCAAGATGTCACTGAAAGAATTATGATGCGCACGGATTGTCCATTTGAATTTGATGAAGAGGCGGTTGGTGCATAATAAATTTAACCCTAAACTTTTTTATTACACACTTTACATTTATTATTTTATATTTCAACTGTAAAAAAATATAGTAATATAATTTTTCTAGAAAGAAGAAGAAGAAAAAGTGGAAGAGGCAAGTAAATATGCGGTGAAGCCACCGAAAGATTTGCGCAGTAAATTCCTTCTTGCGATGGAACAAAAGGACATCGATAAGAGGAAAAGAGAAATACAAATGCAGGAGGAAAAGAAAGCGCGAGAAGCAGCTGTAAGCATTTAGATTTACATACTTACTAAATACATATACGCGTATATATGTATTGATGATTTGTTGAAAACTATTATTCATTTGTGAAACTTAGGAAAAGGAACAGGCGCCGTTTGATGAACTTTATGGTAGACGCATACACGGATGGGTATTGATGTATCCGAACGAACCGGATCAGAAACCGTTTTTTATCGAAGCGACAACCGGCATGTCACATCAATTAGATTCTCCATTATATTGTAGCATACAGAGCGTATGGAATAATGTAAATTATTACGTGAATTTGCAAGATGATTCGATTGGTTTGGGCAATTTGGATTATGACCTTACTAATTTGGATAAATGGGAGCACATATTAGCTGGTGAACCGATACAAGGACGCATCCATAAGAAGAATTTAGAAATTGAGGAGTATGAGGATGAGGAGGCGGCTGAATTACAATTAATCATGGATGAAAAGCATTTAGACATGCCGGAGCCATGGAGTTTAAGAATAAATATACCATATTCAGGTTAAACTGTTGTGATATCTATAATATTACGATGATATGATTTGATTATTAATTAGTAATTATAGTTACTACAACTTAGGAAAACAAAATAGCTATAGGGTTTTGGCCTAATTTAGATAGATCTTCATGAACTCTGTGTATAGTAATATTTACGGGCCTCCTTACAAATTGTCTATTTTTAGATGTGGCTACTCGATTTCCAAAAGGGCAGAAAAAAACAATGTTCAAACGTACTATTGTCGAACAATACTCACCTTATTTGTTGGAGGATGGACTTGTTATGAAAGTATATCGGTATAGCGATATTGAATGTACCGATTTGCGGTCAATAGATGAACGATATGAAAATCGAAGTGATAAAATGTATCGTAAAACAGAGGATCTGGAAAGTGGCTTTGTTAGTGAGTATTTTACACGCGGTCGCGAGGATAACGCAAAAGTGCACTACTATTATCGTTTCGATAACTATAATGAAAGCTGGCGAAAGATTGAGTTCTACTATAAGAGCCGATTTGATTGTTTGGAATTGATCATACACGATACATTATCGCTGATTGAGCAGTATATTGGACGAGCAGATAAGTGAGTGTTAAAAAATTTATTTAATTCACTTCACGTCACATGCGCACTATTATCATCATTACTCGTTGATGATAAATTTACAAGTACTACACACAAGTTCTTCCTGCAGAGAGCGGTTAGAGCAATTAAAATTCAATTACAATGCATGCTGCTTTTGTTGCAGGTTTAAATACCGTCATACAGTTTATGCAAGACGCGGTGAACCGCCACCTGGCCACATCGAAGGTCCGCGCCGTATCATAAAAGTATCTTAACATAAATTTAAATAACCGCCTCCCTAATAAATTAATCATGATATTCGAAACTGTAGAGTGTCGTTGAGAAATTCGATCGAACGGAAACGAAACGTGCATCGGATGATATCGCTGTAAGGGAATTCGATTACATTGGCCGTCGGATGCATTTGAAATTTCACTATGACACTGGTAAAATTACAGCGAGTACGCGTACATTTATCAAACCACCGCTCACCGAAATGGTGGAAGGTGTAAGTTTCCATCCGGAATTAACATATGGATATCAAGCGGAAATGGGGGCAAATCCGCCGAAAAATTCAACGCTCTACAGTCTACTCGAGCAACAATTGAAGGAGGAAGAGGAAGGCATACTGAAAATACGCTACGTTGAAGACATAGTATGATGATATCGTTGTTTTGTATTTTCTATTTTATTTTCAAAAACATATTCTTCTATATTACTATATTACTGTATTACTGTATACGTATACACCTATTGTATATTTTTATATCTAGATAGCCGAGTTCATTAAACTGCGTACGATGGAAGTAATGAAGCCCAAATTGGACATTGGTTTGTTTAATCGTGAACAGAATAAAGAGCATCGCATTGGCATGTTGGAGAAGGAAGCCATCGAGAAGACGAAAAAGGAACGTGAGATTGAGGAAGAATTGGATTTCATTCAGCCTTATCTTATAAGATACCGATGCGCCGAAGCATTGAAATATAGTCAAGCTATTAAAGTAAGAGATCAATGCCTCACTGAATTTAAGGGTCTATTATTGTGGCGAGCGAACGATTTGCAACAACAATTTCAAGATGTATGTTGATGGTACATGTTATTCATTATTTTTTTTAATAATCTTTTTCATTCGCTTTTAGCAAATCGCGTGGCTAAAAACGAAATATGACTGGTACAATACCGAATTAGATAATTTGGCGTTCGAAGAGGAGCAAGAATATTTTCGATCAATGAATATTGGCAATTTTCGTTTACATTGTCTTGAATTGCGCATGATTAGGCATCGCGAATTGGTACCATCCAGGTTATTCCCTATTGGTGTTATCGCACAATGACATTATTTCTAATTAAAAACTAATGTTGCAGAATGCAAGCGCTTTATCAATATTTAGATAATCATCCAAAATTAGAAATAATACGAAAAATGAGAGAGAAAATGGTAGCGAAGCGTCGAACATCACGGTATTAATTAGACTTCCTTTTTTTTTCTCTAAAATTAACAATACAAACAAATTGAATAAACCAAATTAACCATTAAAAATTTGCAAGTAATTTTATTTTTTATACATTAATAAACAATTTTTTAGTGTATTAAAAGATAGTTGTTAGTAGTTAGTCAGTAGCTGAAAGACCACGACCCCATTTGTCCGATACAATGACCATCATCATCAAATGTTGCTAGTGTTAATTTACTTAATTTATTTGACAGTGATGGTAGATTATGGCTCAAGCTATGTTCTACAAGAAAATGAATTGTTAGTCATTTTATTATATTAAAATGAATAATGATAAAGTTTTTTTGTTCAACAACGATAACAACACAACAAATATTCAATTAGTTAATAATTCATTTAACATAGAAAAATGAATGAAATTGATTTTTTTTTTCATTACCTGAATCATTCAATTGATAAGTACGATCGGTTTCATCTGCATTCTTTTCTTTTAGCTGATGAACAAAGCCGGTAATCAATGTATCCATTAAAATGGCCTGTCTGGAGAAGATTTGCAATATTTTTGAAACACGTGCGCCATTTTCCACAACCATAAATTGCAGGAAGATGCATGGCAGGCAATTTGGATCGTCCTCAAGCGATGGTCGCGCAAAATCCCAACTCAACTCTTCGTAGCGAAGTCCCAGTAGAACAACCTATAAATTTATTTCAAACAATTTAAAAATGTTGCAAATTGGTGATGAAAACTTACACATTGTAGATCATCAATAACGTAAATGCCCTTTGAATTTATCGCTACCAGAACGGGAATATCTTGATGTGTCATTAAACTAGTTAGACCGCGCACAGGCTGTTCAATTTGACCCTCGAAAAATGCGCTACCATAGAACGGCAGTGACCAACAAAATTCTAAATATTTACGCATTAATTTTCGATTGGTAGCAGATGTTGGAATACGCTTGAATTGCTCCAAGAGACGAACCTCGGCCGAATTTTTTGAACTGATTGGCAGCCACGTCCACGTCGAACTTTTTCGCACATGTTCGGGTAAGTACTTTGATTGTTCTTCACGAAAATAGTGCGTCGAATGAATTTGCGGATTATACGGTCCTAATTCAATGCGCGCTTGAATTCCGCCAAGCATTATATAATGCGCCACTTCGCATGGATAACGACCTTCGAGGATGTTGTAACGAGCTTCATCATACAGCAGCTCTAAAATTTTTTGATCCCTAAAACAGGAAATTTTTTTACATAATAAATTATTATGGACGGCGGGAATGATGCAATTGAAATCGTCGCAATTTGCGCTTACTTAATTTTCTCTTCCAGATGTTGGGGAAAGAAAACATTACGTTGAAAGGTGATAATTGGTTCATCACGTTGCTGCTTATTGTACGAACCGTGACTGTATTGACCGATTAAAGAACGCCAACTTTTGCGAATGTCATAGGGATTGTGTGTGGGCTTTAATTGCAGTTCTAAAATATAATTACATAGAACATTGAGCGAGCGGACGACGGACAGATAGATAGATAGATAATATGATATACCTAATAGAGGACTACACATCCACAAAGCAAACACTTGCATTGCCGTCGCTTTGTTGAGGCCCAAATCATCTGATCCGATTATTGCCTGTTGGATTAATTCAACATTCGCCGTTGGTGTGTCCTCAATGTCTAACATAATGGCGACATTATTGTGCAAATAGACGCACGTTGGTACGATGGGGCCCTGTAACACATCGCTGCTGTTCGTTGTTGATGGATTTGTGGAAGGTGTTGCGCCGGAAATCACCGAACTTGGACCAGACGTATTCGTTTCTGAAAAAAAGATAAGATATGATGTCTCGATTCTTTCATACAATGTATAATAATGGTCATGTATTAATTAACACATGCAAATGTAAATGTATATGACGTAATTGTTGAAAAATTGATTTATGCTAATGGTTCTCAAACAAATAAAATATATTTCACAGTTATATTCAAGTTATTCCTCAAAAACCTTCTATTAGCGATTTGAACGTATCTAATAAATATTCAGTGAAAGTTGTTGATTTTATAAAACATCATCTAATGTTGTACATCGCGTGTGCTTGTGGTAATATTCAATTCAAATTGTTTGAGAATGATGGTATTGTTTTTCTCTAATTCTTGGAACCGTTCTAGATAGTGTGAAATACCTTGGATTTTCCTCGACTTTCTGTGGTATAAAAGCGACTAGCTTTCCACATCATTTTCCAGTCTTTCGAACGTGGAATATGATGATTGTGGTTTATTTTCATGGAGAAGATATTAAATGAAACTACATCTGAAGTGGATTACACCATTCTAATATTGACATACTATTACGCAATTTATGTAATTGGAATCATTTCGAGTTGCTTAAATTTGATTGTGGTGCTTTCCAGTGTATTAATACTAAGGACAGGTAGGTGGTCTTGAACATACATTGATTGTTGTTTGTGTTTTATCTTAAAATTAGCTTATCACTATAGCAGAAGTCTATAATTTATTGTATTTAATTTAGGTATATCATCACGAACGACATATCTTTTATTAGGCAACATTTCGGTGACAGATTTTACTGTTGCTATGACAACGATATGCGCAATGTATCCATTCGACCCGGCGAAACCTTATCATTTGTGTGCAATTCAATTAGGTAATAGACGCACCGCACCGTCAATTAGCTAATTATTCAAGTTATTCATCCCAAACGTGTTTTTTAGCATTCATTGTTTGGAGTAGCATGGTATCAGTTTACACAATTGGACTAATTGCTATCGATCGTTTTTTATATATCGTATATGGATTGTATTATAAGCATTGGGTGACAACGAAGCGCACTTGGAGATGTATTGTATGCGTATGGATTTGGGGTAAAGACAAGCAGGGAGCAAATGCTTGCATGCACATTGCATGCATATTGCACACACTCCCATATTGGTCATTTTTATGCCTTTATGTCGAATAAATTTCATTTATTCTATTTTAGGTGTCGGCATGAGCTCACCGCCGTTGCTGGGATGGATATCGGATATGTATGATGGAACGAATTGTGCATTTATTTTCGTATATCCGCGAAATTTAATCGCTATATTAATTGTAAGTGGAATGTTACCATTAATTAGCACCATAACCTTATACAGCATCATTTTATATAAAGCGCTGAAGCAGAGTAGCATCAGCGCAAACAGAATAATGCCACCGCCGCCGAAACGATGGAAAGCGATAAAAGTGGTGCTTTTTACAACGCTGGCTTTTATTATTACGTGGGGACCGTATTTTATTACATCATTGGTTTACGTGTACGCCAACGATGCGCGATTAATTGAAACCTTGCAGCAATTATTAGCCGTACCGTTAGCCATACTAATGTTTTCGAATACGTTAGTTAATCCGTTGATTTATGCATGGTGGCATAAAGGTTTTAGGAACTATGTGAAACGTATGTTTGATAACTGGAAAATTCGGTCGACTGGTACTAATGATAAAAGGATTTCGTCTACTAAAGTGATCGATAAAGTATCGGTAACAACCGAAAGCAGTTGCACTTTGACGAAATTTACTGGTTTTACATACATTTGAAGCCTTTTCCACAACTTGCTAAATTTCATTTCAAAATATTTTACCAACTTTATATTAAAACTTACTCGCTTTGTTTCTGACTAGAGAAAATGATGTTGTTACTAACTATTCTAATATATTTTCAATTATACAAGTTTATTTTTCTTAAACACAATACATACATACGTATATCATACGATACATGATAAACTGAAGTAAAAGCTGCGTATTTTTCAAGTTTACGAGATGCGTCACGCTCACGACAGTATACACATTGTATACACTAATTAATAACTTGGATACTTTAACAGCTTTCCAAACAGTAGTGGTGTATTTTCGTAGCGAATGCGCAACGTCGGAACGCGCACGAAAATTCATCACAATTTTCAGCAAAATTATCATTTTGCTGCTATTAATAAAACTCGAACAAAAAAAAGTTTAATCAAGAATCGAATTTTATTAAATTGGATGCGAAAAATGTCTGATGAGTGTGTCGAACATTTCGCTAGTAATTACATAAAAATCTACGATTACTCGGTTCCGATTGTGGGTATCATTGGCATCGTAATTAATTTAATTGTTGTGGTATCAAGCGGTTTAATATTAAAAACAGGTAATTATTGATAACTAGCATTAATTGAATGTATGACACAATGAGTGTGTTATGTATCAGAGATAAAATGTTTTATGGCTGCGATCTATTTGCATGTGAGTGATGAAAGGTTGTTTATTTGAAAATATGTTTTCTAACATATACAGATACTTATTTATGCGATATTAATGATTTTATTTATTTCATTTGTAGGCGAAAGATCGAAAGCAACTTATATGTTGCTTGGTAATGTAGGTATCACAGACATTTGTTTATGCGGAGCAACGCTTTTTAGCCGTTTTATTAGCAAACAGTTTTGCGTTGTTTACATTGGTAATTAATCTACAATTTATTGCACAACGTATTAATTACTCAATACTTTAGGTCTTATGGTATCTTCATCGGTAGTCTCTATATATTCAATTGGATTAATCGCAATTGATCGCTATTTATTTATATTCCATGGACTACATTACCAACGATGGATCTACACAAGTAGAATGCGTTTATGGATTATTCTAATATGGATTTTCAGTAAGTGAATTTTATTGTGTGTCTTGGTTAAAATAACTCAATTAATTAACATGTATAGAAAACATTTTAAAGTGATCGAAATCTCATGGTTTTAACACCACTCACTCAGAACATATATCTTTAACGCTCAATATAAAAGCAGCCATGAGTTGTTAATAGACAAAGCATTACACATAATAAAGTTGTAAATTTATTTATTCAAAAATGATTTTCTAGGTTTATGTGTTGGTTTCCTTCCAATATTTGGAATTTACACCACTCAGTTGATCGATTGTCGGTGTCAGTTCATCCTAATTACACCGAAAATATTACTAGCCGTTTTGGTGGCGATTGGAAGCGTTCCCATTTTCACCGTACTTGGCATCTACAACATCATCCTCTACAAGGCATTGAAGAATATTCGAAAGATAAAGAGCGCGCACAGTTTCAGTCTGTCGCATAAAGCGCAACATCAGCCGAACAAATGGAAAGCGATCAAAGTTGTCTTCCTAACGAAAACGAGCTTTATGTTAACGCGCGGCCCATTTGTGATTACGGCATTGATTTACGTGCATACGACCGATAAGGCGCTCGGTGATAAATTGGAGGCGTTATTGAGCGGACCGTTGGCCGTTCTCATATTTTCCAATACCCTAATGAATCCGTTAATTTACGCCTGGTGCCATAAAGGTTTTCGCGGCTTTCTGAAAAAGTCGATCAATAGAGGAGGCGGCGGTGGAAGCGGAGGTAGAAGTTGCCGCGGCGGCCAGCGATAATGCGAAATATAAAAAAAGCAAGCAAACAAGCATATGAGGGACAACAAACATTAGTCACATGCGCGACATACTGACTTTTTTTATGTTATCTGTTATTAACTATTTATGAATATATGCATTTTTCTAATTGATTACTTTCCATTATCTGTTTGCATTTCATTTTATTTCATAATATTGCCAGATTAACACCGTAGTTAATTGGTGTTCAAATGTATTTTATAGTTTACGATAATTATACAGTTGATGCGACCACAAATAGCTATGATACAAATTATTTAATTGTGATTCATTTCATTGCATCGATTGCGATTTTATTAAACATCTTTGTTTTGTGCTCGATTGGATTTATGTTGCGTAAAGGTAATTTATTATAATCAGCGCGCTAGTGTTGCTAATTTTATTCAATATTTTCCAAGAAATTATCCTATGAGCGAACCTGTTGTTTGTTTGTTTGTGCACAATAATGTTTATGTGTTCTTTATTGCTACTTATTTTTATGTTTAGTATATTACGTGTCGCATTAAAATCAAATGTCAATTACAAAAGCTAAATTTGTTCAGTGTTGCATCTCCCATAAAATCAAGAAGTGAATTGTGTGAGATATAAAATATGCTGTCAGAAAGGGACGATTTGTTTCGTAAAGTAGATGAGCCAACAAGGTCTCATTATGTACAATACGAATTACGCAAATCATTTTAGATCTCTGCAAAATTCACTTACGATTAGTTTAAAAAAATACGTAAATGGCTTTATATTCTATGTACATATTGCTTATTTCGCTATGACTCTAAAAGAATTGAGAATTGATGGCTTATATAATTATTTCTTAAAAACTTATTTGTGTAATCACATTTACCTTCTTGGAGCTTTTGTCGTCCAATTTGATTATTAATTATTAGTATTATCATTACTGAAATAATAAGTAATTTATTCTGTGTTATCTATTATATCTAGGTGTAGAACCACGTTGCACCTATCTACTATTAGGCAATATTGCATTGTCAGATCTCTTCTTTGCGGTGGCAATGATATGGAAACAATATCCACATCCCTTTCAACGCAATTACTATCTGTGTGCATCGCAAATTGGTCTAACAATTACGTGTTCAATTACATCAATGTACACTGTTGCGTTAATGACGATCGATCGATGCATATACATTATCGATTGTATGCGCTACGAACGCATATTGAATGTGCGAAAAATCGCCCTTCTCATTCTCGCATTTTGGTTAATTGGCACGTACATACAAATTAATCAACAATTAACCATCACGCTAATAATGATGATCATAATGTTGCAGGTGCATTAATTAGTTTCTCACCGATTATTTATGGCCTCAATCCACCAAATACGCCATGTTGGTTTCTCTTTCGTACACCCTATTTTCTAATCATCTTGACGATTATTTTTGAACTACTACCGGTGATTGTCGTCTTCATCGGATATGGAATTATTCTATGTACGAGTATTAAAAGTGTTCGGAAGCTAAGACGCACATCGTTGTTGCAACACTTGCAGCGTAAACCGACTAAGTGGAGAGCGATCAAAGTGGTCGTACTAACATCAGCCACCTTCTTATTGACTGGTAGTGTTTATGGAATTGCGATTTTGGTATACGTATTCACCGAGAGCATTGACGTTCGTAATGTATTATCGCAATTAATTCCGGTTGAGTTCGGTATGTTTAAATTTTCCAATACGATCACGAATCCGCTAATCTACGCCTTTTGGAATAAACACTTTCGTACATTTATATGTCGCCAATACAGATTACTAAAATTTAAAGCTTACACATTGCGGTAATTAAATACTTTTTATTGCAGCACCGATTATCACAATAGGTATATTATTGATAGCAGTTTGTTTATGCGATTTGTTGCTTGTAAGAAAGATTAAATATAAACTATACCTATTTAGAATTACAAATGGTTTTTTTTCCAATACCTATAATATAACCTCGAATTTGATATGTAAAGAATTTATCATAAATAATAACAAATGTATCGGCTATGAAAAAAATGCTTTCAACGCTGCCAAGTAATTTGTTAATTGTCCAGCAATGAACGCACATGAGGATCAATTTAGTAAATTTTACACAATTGTCGCCTACTGTGTAGGGACATTTGGAATTTTTATGAATTTGTGTGTTGTTATATCGAGTGGATTAATATTAAAAACAGGTGATTCATTAAACTATTCATTTGAAACTAATTAATATATGTGTTTTGTAGGATTAAAGCCGAGAACTACGTATATGTTACTTGGAAATATCGGTTTAAGCGATTTCTTGCTAAGCCTAACAATTCTATGGCGATTGTATCCTGTTTTAAATCAATTGAAATATTATGTGTGCATTACCCAAATAGGTAGGCAATCATATTTGCACAAAATCTTTTTAACCCTTTGCAATCGACGTCCCCATATAGAAGACATAGAAAACACATATTGAAAAACTACGTCAATTTAAGTTTAACAATTGCACTGATATGCTTTCATGGGGGTGCCTTTTACTAGAACCGCATATATTCTACTCTTTTTGGCCAATAAAGAGAGTGTTTCAGGAGGAAAAACAGGCATTTTCCAAGAGCGTGGAAAAATTAATTGCGAGTGCAAAGGGCTAGTATAGTTATGAAATCAGTAATCCTTCTTACATATCTACTCATTACTCGGTGTATTATTAGCATTATAATAAAAGTGAGATTTAGGTAGATATTACTCTTAAATATGATATATGATATGATAAAGCTGTTATTAAATTGTCGTCAATACTAGGCAGCTTTTATTACACAAAAATAGGTAGACAAGCATGTTAGCACAAAATACATATAGTTACTTATAAAATCAAAGAGGATGATTACAAATCTATTCGCTAACATTAATTTTTGACATAAAAAATTGTCTGCGATTAAAATTAGGACTGGCAGCTGGATAAATTGAATGTGGCCAATAATAACTTTAATTGTAGATAGTTTTATGATTTCGAATGATTCTTGAATAAGTAATAATAAGAGATTAATTATTTTTTAGGTGTATTAACGTGCACAAACATTATATCCATCTATTCGGTGCTATTAATTGCCATAGATCGCTTCTGCTACATAATCCACAGCATTAAATATACAAAATTGGTGAATAGTAAGCGTGTGCGGTTAAGCATTCTAATAACATGGTTTTATGGTAGATAATCAACTAATTAATCTTGTATTAACAATTAATTAATTAATTTTAGGTATGGTGATTAGTTTTCTGGCGGTTAGCAGCAATAGCAAATCAGATTTTGTAAATTCGAACAAGCCATGTCTATTTCTAAATGTAACATCCGATACGTTCAAGTTGGTTATGATTGCGGTCCAACTACTACCATATGGATCAATAATCCTCATCTACATGCTGATATTACGTCGTACGTTTAAGCATATTAAGGATATACGTAAAATGAGCGCGAGCGTATACACGATCGAGGATATCGAACGGCGACGGCCGCATCAGCAATGGAATGCGGTGAAGGTAGTGCTCGGCACGACAATCGTCTTCCTAATCACGATCGGTGTGTACAATACGGCGCTGATTGTTTATATATGCATGAAGAGTCGATTCACAGAAGATATGGTCATTTATACAGCGCTCTTCTCCTTCCTCAATCCCTGCGTCAATCCGATAATTTACGCCTGGTGGCATAAGGGTTTTAGGGACTTTGTTACACGAACGTTGCGGAGATTTTGCAACTGGCGCTGCATGTAGATTAACTAATAACTTAAGGGATGTTATTATACAATAAACGAAAATTGCTATAGCTTATCATTTGTACTATATAGGGTGACACCCAGCAAAACATGATTCTTTTTTATACTTGGAAATTCAAGAAAAGAATACATGTTGCATAAATGTTTGCTTATATATTTACTTTAGCGATTATTTAGCCACTCAAAATTTACTTGGGGCTTCTTCTCGTGTCTGTGAAGTACTATCGCCTTCATCTCAATCATTCATTCATTCATTCATTCATTCCGGGAAGTGCATTTTGGTTGTCAGTCAATCCACGTAATAATTATAAATTATTTCTTGCAGCTGACCGTGAAATTTGCAATGAAATTTTCTAATGAAGCACATATGCTATAAAAGCAATACTCAAAATACCGCAACGTAAATGTCTTAAAGCGATATGAAAGCTACTCGGCGAAACGTTTAAATAGTTACCAAATATTTACGATTTTTTATTTGAATTTCAATTATTACATTTTCACACACATAACATTGTCGTTTATTTATATTCATACAAATGTTTTCTTTGTATTAAATATATGATTTGAATATTTTTTTGTTTTTTTGTCGTCTCATCCTACTCGTATGTAAGAAGAAACAATTAATAGTATTACAAATACTCATAGATTTCATTTAAAAATGGAAACAATTTGTTGATTACACAAAAAATAGATTCAACTGATAATGGCCACAAAGCCCGTGGCCGAACCGTATTGATACACTCAATTTGTTCGATTTATTAAAAACAACACATCTGTTTTTCACCAACTTCTTCCTAATAAAAAAATTGGCGTTCAAAGTATTATCCATTGACATCGTACTGGAAGGCATAAAAAGTTACAAAAATATTTATTCTTAGAGACGTTAATAATCAAAAAAAGCGTTCAAATCGGGCTTATCCCTAATGAATGAACTACTCGACATTAGTCGCTCTCCTTTATTAGACTAATTCTACAATTTTTCTACTCCAAATCATTGCTTATTTGCACTCATTAGCATATATTTCAGTCTGTATACTTATTTGTATCTATATATGTAATTTTTATAAATTTTCAACTTTGATGATGATGATGTAGTCGAAACAAGTTACCAGTAATAAATATTTTTGTGTAACTGACAAATTGACCAAGAAATGGCAACAATGCTCAACAAATAATCAGAATTTTTATTGGAATTTCCATTCGCAACTATGATTAGGCATCAAATCTAGAGTTATGTAACCTGACAACAATTACGAATAAGTAATTATATTTTGTTTTGAAATATTCATTATCAATTTTAGCTTGAATAAAAAAAAACAAATCGTTCCAAATATTTTAGACATGTTAATGATCAATTATAGAAATATAATTCAGTAATAAAGCACATTTTTTGTTTTTGACGTAACATTTGAGCATTAAATATATTGAACATAAAAATAAGTTCGTTGTTGATAATAAGCATGGTTAAGCACGAAAAATTTAGCATTGCGCTTACAGTGTTGGGCTATTTTATAGGAATTTTCGGCGGCACGACAAATTTAGCTGTGTTTCTATCCAGCGGCTTGATATTAAAAACCAGTACGCATAATTATTTACTTCTTACTTTAGAATGAACATAATATTTGTTATCAGATCTTAAGCCGAGAACCACATACATGCTGCTTGGAAATATCGCGTTGTGCGATTTCATGGGATGCTGCGTAATTTTTGCGCGTATCAACATGGACCAATACGTATCTAGTTATGGATTATGTGCCGCTATCGTAGGTTTGTACCTATAAAGTAAATTTATTCCTTTTTCATTCTACTGCTGCCTGCTGTGTTTCGGAAAAAATAATTTCTTTATTGTTGTAAAGTTTGTTTTAAATTTCAAATGTTAAAATAGCGCAAAATCTTGACTTAGCTTTCAATTATATTTAATTTTGTCGATCAGTGAATTGTTTTATTTCAGCAACTCATGTAATGATCAACATGGTATCGACGACTTCAGTGCTTTTGATCGGAATCGATAGATTTTGTTATATAGTTTACAGTATAAAATATAAACAAATCGTTACCACTAGCCGTGTTAAGATATGCATTATAATCCTTTGGATTTATGGTAACATTCGAATTTATTATTAATCAAATCACATAATTAATTTCGATTTTTCAGCCGTTTCAGTTAGCGGTCTTGCACTGATAAATAACCCCGGATTGAATGCAACAAAACCATGTGTGTTAGTGTTTTTCACCACCGATCTTTTCAAAATCATCTACGTTTGCATTAATCTACCAGCATATTTATCGATCATCATCATCTATGCGCTAATTTTGCGCCAAACATTCCGGCACATCGCTAATCGAGGAAAATTAACAGCGGCTGTTTCCACCATCGAACAACAACAGCCACAGCAGCAACCGGATGTAAATCGGCCGCGCATGCATTGGAATGCAATTAAGGTGGTGTTCGGCACAACGTTCGTCTATCTAATTACAATTGGTGGTTTTTATACCGGATTAATTCTTTATCTCATATTCAAAAATGAGAAAATCATCGATATATTTTCGGAGTATTGTTCACTCATTGCGGCCCTCAATACTTGTGCTAATCCACTAATCTATGCGTGGTGGCATAATGGCTTCCGAAATTTTATATCGAAAAGGATTCAATTATTTTTCAGTAAAGCAAAATTTATAAAATAAACATTTATAAAACTATCTAACTACATCAATTATAAATATATCATATCTGCCCTAAAATTAATGCCATTAATTAATTAAATAAGAGTCCTAAGTCAGTTTATCAAAAATAAAGCGTTTGTTGAATTGCTAAGAATTGTTATCAGATAATTCTATCATAAAGACCCTTAACTAGCATTATTAAAGAAAATGTACTTACTACCCATTAAGAACTAATATCCACAGATCACATTTAAATACTAATATTGTTACTAAACTACTCTTATCAAAGGAGTCATGTTATAAAACAATGTATTACAATAGGTATTAATTATAACTGAATAAAAACACTTAGTTGATCCAGAAAAATTTTTTTAGATAACTGTGAAGTCGAAATACATATATCATCAAACCTACTGACTAAAAAACTTTTTGTGAATCAACCAAGTGTTTTTATTCAATTATAATTATTAACAAGAATGGTTCACCACGTGACTGCAAACAACATTATTAACTTCATTACAATAGGTACTGTTTGGAAAAACCTCGCATATTGACTCGAAAATCATCTAATTTTGAGATTTCTAAATTTTGAAACTACAATCAACAATAATTTACCTAGTTATTTTAATATTTAATATATTCAATAAATATTTAAACATTTAAAACATTTACAAATGCAATATATTTTAATGAAACTAACGTCATACACGTGTGACTTTATTATATATATACACTCTGTCAAATAAGTATCGGGAATTCATCATTTAGAAGGACCCGTTCAAGATATTGTCAAAATGCTATTTATTGCTAAATTGTTAATATTATCCTCTATACCGACATGTAA